>OZ005657.1:290925252-291130209 GCA_963930645.1 Salticus scenicus | reverse complement strand
ATTTTTGAAATAAAATTTGCCATCTATATATTTCAATATTTCTTAGTAATACATAATATACTTTTTCTTCTACTATATGGGGAAGAAAAAGTTGTAACGTGAAGTATAAAAAACTATTTTTACCATAAAATGGACAAATAATGCAAGAGAGAGAGAAAAAAAAATCCTGTTAATTTTCTTTAAAAAAAAGAGAGAGAGAGAAAAGAAAGATAATGACTTATATATTTTCCAGCATACAAGAGTTTAAAGTATATTACTATGACTTTAATGGATAAGCCATATTCCTTAAATGGTAATAAATTGTTTATTTATTTTTCAAAAAGTACAATAAATTAATATGGCATTTAGTACTACGTGTAATTATATATTTTTTAAATCAAATTTTCAGAAAGTGTTTTTGTTTTTTCATTTATTTAACATTTTTAAATTTTTTATTTCGATGTTTGTAATTTTATTTTCCCTAAGGTTCGGGGAAAAAAGAATTTATTTTATTTTATTATTATTATTATTTTTTTTTAATTAACAAAGTATTTAGAATATTAACAAGTTATTTAGTATTATATGTACTTATTTAGTTTTCAAATCAGATTTAATTGTATGTATATATATATAATATATTGAATATTTTAAAATTTGTTATTTTGATGATAAAAAAAAAAATATAAGTAAAAAATATTTTTTGTTGTTAAAAATAAATGCATAAATAAATAAAAACGATAATTATTTAATAAAATTGTTGTTAAGGAATTGTTGAAAAATGTGTTTAAGGCGTGAAATTGATTTTGCGTGAAGCTATACGAACTTCTTACATAAATTAAGAAAATAAGAGGAATTAAAGAATAAAATGAAATGAAAATATTACATAATTAAAAATCACTGAAATATACAGATGGCGCCACTATTTTTCTTTTTCAGAATTATTTTATTAAAGTAATTTTATCTGCACAAAATTAATTTGGTAAAATTTAAATTACTCAGATGAAAACATTGTTTTTCAAATATAGTTAGAAAACTCTTTCGAATATTCATATTCATTTATATTCGCATAAAGCGAGAGGAATATTGTAGATTATTACTGATTTAAGCTAAGTATTATAATCAGTGGAGAATCAATGCGTTATAAAAGGTACCAACCTATCCGCAACGTCAAACTGCATTCCTGTTTGAACTCGAGTAAAGGTAGTAAATATGCGTCCCGGATTCGCTCCTCGAAAGACGATATAGTACTTTTTTTGCAGATAAATAATCGAAAAAAAATGTCAATTGATAAAAGAAAATCTTCCGTTGTCTACAAAATATCCTAAGAAATTTTAATTAGTTTTTTTTTTAAGAAGATTTTTCCTCTTTAGTAACTAAAAAGCACAAAATAAAATTTAAGTAAAAAATCATTTTTTAAAATTACAAGCTTTTTTTTGTGAAGTTCTAAAAAGCATAAAATAAAATTTCTTCTGGAAAAGACATGTTACAAAGAAATGAAAGTTTGAACACTAAGAAAGTTTTACAGTAAAATATAGGTACTTTCCTTTTGCAAGAAATGAAAATTTTTTAATGTTCAAAATATTTTAAAAAGCTTTCGAGACATTTGAAATTTCTGACCCAACAAATGATTATACAAAATTAATAACTATATTGGTCTCGAAAGCTTTTAAAAATATTTTGAACATTAAAACATTTTCATTTCTTGCAAAAGGAAAATACCTATATTTTGCTGTAAAACTTTCTTAGAGTTGGAACTTTCATTTCTTTGTAGCATGTCTTTGCCATAATAAATTTTATTTTGTGCTTTTTAGGACTTCACAATAAAAAGCTTCTAATTTTAAAAAACGATTTTTTATTTATTTTTTTTTAAATATGTTATTCAGATATATATTCGGTAAGTGTGTAGTTTGTTTTGTACCGCTATCGAATGTTCATATGCATCCAGGAAGTGTTAATTTATCAACAACTCTAGCATTCAAAGCGTCAGCGGACATCTTATGAATTTAGGTAAGTTTATTTTTAATAATTATAATAGTATTTTATTGTGATATAATTTATTAAAGAAGTATATTCGAGAAATAGTATGGAATTTCATCAAAAATGAAAATTATAATGACTGCTTTTAAATGTAAAATAGTTTACGATTATATATCTGATTTCAATTAAAATGCAAAAGAGAATTTTAAATGTGAGTGAAATAATCGACTGTAAGTAAAGTGACAAAAATTTAATGGTTTCTTCTAAAATAATAATAATAATAATAATAATAAATAAATAAAAATAAAATATCTAATGCGGTTTCACTTAGTGATTTTATGAAGAAAAAATTTATAACAATAAAAATTTTAATTTAAATGCATGAACTAGGAATAAAATAATTTGTATTTCAAATGCAATAAAATAAATAAATAAATAAATAATTTTAAGACAAAATGATCTAACATTGATATTTGGTACTTGTATTTGAACATTTTTAGAGACAGTTCAAAATAGTTAAAAAACAGATTTTAATTCAACATTGTTTCACAGGAACTACCGACTATAATCTCCCAACAAAGAATAATAAAATTCATTATGTAGATTATAAAATATTTTTTTAGAAAATAACTGAAATAGAAATAAGTGATAGAATAGATAGTGAAATATTATAGATTTGAATTATTATACGCATCACATTGCATACATAGACACAAAAATATCCGCTCTCTATGTGACGGCTACATAAAATAAAGTAGCGACTTCAAAAGTTTAAACAACTCTCTATTTTTTCCTCAAAACATAAATAACTTGTTGGCCCCAGAAAAAGTGTGCATCTCTGAAATTAAAGGTATATATCAAATAGCCAATTTTTCAACAACACTTTTTTAGATAATTTATCATTGTCCTATTTAAAGGCAGATTTTTTATTATTAAATAAAACAAAAATAGTTATATTGAAACAGAGAGAAAATCCATATGGTTGATAACTATGATACAAAACGCAGGCATTAATTTTGTGGATTTGGATTTACGATGAAATAATCACATATTTAAGAAATCATTTTTTAAATAAGCATGATTTATAACTATGATCTGCTGAATAATTATTTATTTCTGCAATCTGTGAAAAAAGAATGTGCATTTCTACCATTAAAGATTATTAAATGCCAATTATTTCAAACGAAAAGTTAGGGATCTTTCATTCTGGAAATAGGCGGGGAAAAATTCCTTTGTGCAACGTAATGGCATAAAAAAGAAAAAAATACCCTGAAATTTCATAGCTTTTTGGCAAAATGACCACATATTTTGGAAACAAGCTTTTTAAAAAAGCTTAAATTTTATTAATTAGCAAAGAAGTAATTGCTTAATTCAGCATTTGCCAGAAAGAAAAAAGAAACCTCATGTATTTCTGGCATTATTCGCCATAGTTAGTTTTAATTAGTTGTAAAAGAATTCTGAATTTTAGCAATCAGTCGGCACATCATTTTTGTCAATCGACGACAAAAAGGCACATTTTTTTATCAGCTCACAATAGAAAACTTATACTGTCATAAAATGTAAAATAATTTTGAAACTGATCCAGAACTGAACTTTGATTAAGTATCAAAAACTCATACTTAAAATATGTCAACATTCTAAAATTAGACCCTCCACAAAAAATCAGTAAACTTAAAACAGATCATTTGTGAAAAATCAGATTATTTTACAAAACATTGTTTATTTTGGCAGAAGAATCTGTAAAAGATCAGCTGAATAATTCGCAAAATCAACTAAAATTTTGAAAAATAAATATTCAGTTACCTATTAACGATGTAGAATTTAGTTTTTTTTTTTTTTTTCTTCTTTACACGGATACAAAATAGGATTATTATACTTAACTATTTACAGTCTGAAATTAGTTGAAGTTCATTTAATAAGATTTAGGGGATCTTCAGAATTCAACTTTTTATTTTTTTTTTACGTTGATGTCATTTATATGTGTCTGTATGAATTTGAGTGAACGCGATAAGTCTAAACACTAAATTCGATTGCATTCGAATATGTTAAATTTCATAGATCACCATCGCATGAAACAGCTTAATGAGTATTGCACTAATTTGTACGTACATGAGAGTGAATCAGTACGACAGCGTCTAAACGCTGCATTCCATTGAATTCAAATTTAATATGCATATTTTAAGTGACTATAACATAAAATACATAAAATTTAATGAATATAGGATTAATGTGTAGATGTAAATGAGTTAATGAACGCAATGGCGTTTAAATGCTGCATTCAATGTCGTCTAAGAGCGATAAAGTCGCCAAATTTGTCGCCAAGCCCATTACGTGACCTGATGAAGCAGGTTTTTAAAGGAAAAACGAGCTTTAAAAAAGCTCTCGGAACCAAGCTAGAAATGCAGAAAATGGACATTTTATAATCTGACTAAGCCTCTTAGAATAAAATTACTCAAAAATAACTAGTATTATTTACAAATTCGTAACAATACATTTACATATATGCATAACACACGAACTTTATAGATCTATAACACAAATATACCCATTATGCATACGTATTATATTTATAAAAGCACATACATAACCTGCAAATAGAAGTGATATAACAAAACTATAATGCCACGAGGTCTACAAATGAATGACGGAATTCTCAGAATTCCTCATCTAAGAAATGTAAAATGCCTTTCTGAAATGATTTCTCGTACGTATGGACATTGGGGATCTCCTATGAAAGATTACCGATGTGAATATTGTGGAAACCGAAGACAAGTTCGTCAAAAATGCGAAATAATTTCAGCATCGAAGTACATTATACTCCAATTTATACCTTTCTATAACAATCTGAATAAGCTTGTTAATTGGCTTCAAATACCAGGTATATCCCGAACTGAATTAAATATATCAGGATCAACATATTCTCCAATATCAATAATATTTCACTGCGGTACGAATATTGATCATGGACTTTATATTGTATATGTAAGAAATGGATCATAGAGGATATGTGCTAATGATAAAACTATTTCGCAAGAATGCTAAAAATAATGAAAAAATAATTTTTTGTTTTTGCATTGGTAATTTTATTCCTTAAATGGTCTTTTCCATTGTTTTTTTAATACTGTCTCAGTAATTGCATATTTTGATAAAATAATGCAAAATGACGTGATATCTCATGAAAAACAATACCATTGTAAAAGTCACCCCACCCAGCAAAAACTCTTATCTTTCTTAGGCAGCCAAAAAAAGGATTGATATCAAATTTCTCCGCCGCTATTATTTCCCCGGAATTCATTGCTTTGCTTAATGAAGATCTGCCAATAAAATCTGCATGTATCTTTCTAATAAATCCTAATCGCTTGCAACATTCCTTGTTAGCTGTGTTAGTTTTTTAGCTGCATTATAAAGTTATAATAATTTAAAGCATTTTTACGGCGGGGTGCGTCCTCTATGTGTAGAAGTTTTAATACTATTTATGCACCCCGCCGTAAAAATACTTTAAATTATAACTTTATAATACGGCCAGAAAACTAACACAGCTAACAAAGAATGTTGAAAGCGATTAGGATTTTATATATATATATATATATATATATATATATATATAATACATGCAGGTTTATTGGCTGATCTTCATTAAGCAAGTCATTGAATTCCCGGAAATTAATAGAAGCGGAGAATTTATATATCAATCCTTTTTTTTTGGGGGGGGGCATCCTAAGAATGTGTTTCATCCTTCCAGATGATCCAGATTGTCCATGGAGACGAATCTTCGATTTCAATTCAGGCAAGAAAAGTCAGTGCAAAAGATAAGCGAAGGTCAGTGCCGGTATGAAGCAGTTGCTGGTTAGAGCGGATTTTATAAGTAAAAATTGCACTGTTTTTCTCAGTATCTTCCACACTGTTTTTTACTATAGCTCTAATTGTTATGACACAGCACTTGCACTACTGACGACATGGCCATTTATGAGCGATTGTTTGTCAACGTGCGTTGCTACTCCTGAAACGACTTTTTCACAGATAGGCTTCCGCATTCTACCACGTTCAATGTATGACACCCGGGCACCGAGCCTTGCTTCTGAAGCGTTGAGACGTGTGTTTTACAGCTCCAGATGTCCGGCTAATTTAGTAAAGAATGGGGTGATTTGGAGTTATGCACCATGTCATTCATAAAGTTTTTGTCTATCTTTTGGTACCATTCATTTCTCTCTAGCCTAATTAGTTTTGATATAATTAATGTAAATGTAAATAATTCTTTGTACTCTCTTCGGCATTGGCTCTCATAGTGGCTGATTGGTTTTCTTAATCTTTAAAAGTTAATTTTCTGTAAATGATCCTAATAAAACCAATTATTTTAATAATTAATGTACCCTGGAATCTTTCCCCTCCCAATTTCCCCCCCCCCCCCGAGAGCCACAGCCGACCTCTGCAGCGGTCAGTTTTCAACTTATTTAATTAAGTTTCCTATACTTAAACATAACTTAATTCTGATTGCCAATTTGTTTATGTCTTTCCAATGTACGGGTGTTCAGCCGTCCCCATGAGTTGTCTGGGACCATGCATACTCCGATTTTAAGGGGTGTGCGCCAGTTTCATGATGGCTTTTTCTGAGGGTATCTGGACGCCTTGCAAGAATATGACCTGCACCTATACTCACTGGCATGCGCACGGTCCTCTCCTTTTCCCGCCCTTTGCCTCTCTCACGCCAAAACTTAATTACTTGCCCATATAATCGGTTTCTTAACAATTAATAATACTGTTAATTAGTGTTTTGCAGTTATCGTCTGTTTTCTCGCCTTTTTTTTACTTTCCGAACACTATAGTGAGGAAAGTATTGTAATCATGTCAAAAATCCGAATTGGAGATTTTGATGTTTCTATACGTTTCGAGGTCCAATGAGTCCGTTTTAACTATTTTTGCGATGATGTATGTATGTGTGTGTGTATGTGTGTATGTATGTGTGTATGTCTGTGAGTGAACACGCTAGCGTCTAAACTCTTTGTTCGAATAACCTGAAATTTGGTACGTATATTGTAAGTCACCATAGTACGAACCATATAGATTTTGGTGAATCTACCACTTATAGTTTTTTTACAGGGACACAAAGAAAAATTCTTTATCATTATGGCCTATGGGAGCAAAATCTTAAAAGTGCGATAGCATCTAAACGCCTTATTCAATTGAGCAAAAAATTTATACACATATTATAGGTCATAAATACTCAATCTGTATAGATTTTGGAGAATCTGTCACTTATAGTTTTTTTACAGGGACACAAAGAAAAATTCTTTATCATTATGCCTATGGGGCCAAATTTTTAAAAGTGTGATAGCGTCTAAACGCCTTATTAATCTGAGTAAAAAATTGGTACACGTATTATAGGTCACATTTGAACCAACTGTATAGATTTTGGTGAATCTAGCACTTACAGTTTTTTTACAGGGACACAAAGAAAAATTCTTTATCATTATGGCCTATGGGACCTAATTTTTAAAAGTACGATAGTATCTAAACGCCTCATTCAATTGAGCTGAAAATTTATATGAGTATTATAAATCACTGTTGCACTAACTATAAGCATTTTGGTGAATCTAGCATTTATAGGTTTTTACAGGGACACAGCAAAAAATTCTTTGTCATTATGATCTATGAGCTCAAAGTTCAGTAGCGTTAAATAAAACATCGTGTAATGTACGGAGAAAAATACTCACTTTATTATGGTTTTATCCCTTTTGTTTTTTAACAACTCCTCTTTCTTTACTTTATCTACAAAACTGTTAATTACTCAATGTTCGGAAAGTCGAGTGGAGTCACTCCAGATTTTTTTTTTTTGAGGCTAATCTGTGTTGTCAGGCTTACACATCTACTTCAAATATAAAGTTTTATTTTCAACTGCAGTTCTCCCCAACCCCAAAATTATGCTAACTGTGTATTTTGTTCCCCCCGCTTATTTGTGGAATTCACTTTTTGAGGACACACTTTCATTACCCCCCCAAAATACTTAATTAATAATGTTTAAAACTTATTGTTTTCCGTCAATTCTTCAGACCAAACTTGTGATTTTTCTAATCTTAAAGGGTAGTAAGTTTAACCTTTTCTCTTAGACCCCTAAATTTTTCCAAACTGAAACCGTCTGTCCTAATTTTTAAAAGTCTAATTATTGAACTAAAAGTTCTTAAATTCTAATAATTATGCTATTTTTTTTTCCGCGCTTATTCCTGTCCTTGCTTTTATGTCTGATTGCTGAACCTTGCGGCTCTTATGGCGCAATCAGCTCTTCTTTATTTTGTTTTGTTATGGTCTAATCAGCTGGGATTTGTGTTGGGGGCATCCCCCTCCCAAGCTGGTGCCCGCCATTCTGCTTCTGGCGAGTTGTTATGGTCCTTTCAACCATTTTCTGCTCCGCTGATCGGGCTCTAGTGACTCAATTAGCTCTTTTCTTATTCCTCCTGGCCATAGCGGGAGGGGGGGGAGGGGCTTGTGCCTCTGGGTGCCCCTTCTTTACTCCCGTCCCTCCTTGACCTGGGTCACGAGACGGGTTCTTGTGTTCCGAAGAGTCTTTGCCAACTTAGGCACTCATTTAAGCACTACTCCCTCCCTAAAATATGACGAAAGTTTCCAATCCCGCTTTCTGAACTACCTTCCTCATTACGAATCTTTGGCTTTCTCTTACGAACTTTTTATATTTATTTTTTATTTATTTATTTATTTATTTTTAAGGATGTGCTATTGCATTTCGCTAAATGCTAGTGGTTTGCCTTGCCGAGGAACGTTCCCGGGAAGCGGGTGTCCGTGCCCTCCGGCTCGTAGCACGCTTGGCGAGGTTGGGGAATGGCAATAGATTTGACAAACCAATTCCGTTCGCGCTTGCTCGACTGCTTTAGTCCAGTTGCTTTTCCAGTTCAAGTACATTTCATTTTCATTCAGCTCAGTTTGTGTTTGGGTTGGTTCTAAACAGCTGAACTAATGTGTGTATTTGTTAAAAATAAATTGAAAATAATACGGATTAATAGTAACTAATTTAATATTTGTTGAAATGTGAAGAAGTTACATTGGATTACTTACAATTAAACTTTGAACTGATCATCACTTTAAATAAAAAACATTGAATAATTGAACATTAAAATAATTTACTCTAGGGGAAGCCGGGGTAATAAGAGACAGGGGTTATAAGAGACGCAGTCAAAAAACCCACCAAATAATATACTCAGACAGCATTAAAAATATGTAATATTAAGTATCATGTGTATTCTTTACTACAATACACTTATTGAAAAGTTTATAACATATTTTGAATTATTTTTATACGACGAAAAAAAACCTTCACTTTGAACTTACCCTGAAAGTTCGTGACTTTTTCTAAATTTTTCTTTCTTTATTTTTTTTTTGTAAGTAAGATGTTTGGGATTTATTAATGTGTAACCTTTTGACCAAGACTATGACTTTTGATGTACAATTTTTTAAAAACTTGAAAACATTCTTTATTTACATGTTCTAGGCATGTTTCTTATTACCCCATTTTTATTTTTTGTGGGGGTAATAAGAGACATGAGACTCTTATTACTCCCACTGTTAATTCCTGTGTCCCCCCCCCCCCCCAATTGTAGTTCCTGTTAATTCTGCCTGACTAGTTTACGAAGAGTTTACCTAGTGTTAGGTCCAGTCTAAGTTTAATAAGAGAATTTTTTTTTTTTTTTTTTTTCACTTTAAATCAAAAAGCAGTTTAGGCTAGAATATATTTAGTTGATATGATTATGTAAATTTATGTTTAGAATGTGTACAAGTTAGTATTTAGTCATTAATACTTCATTACATAATAAATAAGTTCATTTATAATTACTAGAAAAATATTTTATAACATTTTGTTCACTTATATACACTTCAAAGATACGTCTCTTTTGCCTATTTTCGACTACACTTTAGAAAATGGATAAAATATATTCTGCCCATTTTAGAATTTATACTGATGTTTTTGGTTAATCCCTAGGTTATGTTGATTATGTAGAACTATCATTAAGTACAATATTATATTATTTGGGACCTAATATTAAAAGAAATGAATTTCACAAACACATTTATGACAGTTAATTTTCGAGCAAACATATTTTTTGAATGGATGTAAATAATAAAAATTTAAAACTATTGGCTGATTCAGAATTGTTTCCAGATATCTTTAATTATCTCACATGATTTTACATTGCTGTATATGGACAGTTACAAGCCTGGTCTCTTATTACCCCGCGTGGGGTTATTAGAGACAAGGACTTAATGAAAATTAAAAAAAAAGAATTTAACAAAAAAATTAAGTTCAAAAATCACCTAAAAAATCAAGAGGAGTCCATTTAATGAAATTAATAGGAGACATTTATTTCAAGTTATTTAGATTAATAGTATAGATTTTATTAATATTTTTTGTCTCTTATTACCCCTTTTGTCTCTTATTACCCCGGCTTCCCCTACAACAAATAATTTAAGAAAATAATTAATTTCCAACATTTTATCTTTATTTGTAGAAAGGTTAAAACTTTATTTTTGCTTTCTAAAAAAAACTTTAATTTTGCTTTCGTTAATTTATTGTTTTTTATTATTATTATTACTATTATTATTATTGCAGTTTGTGATACGCTTTTTTTTTATTATTTATTTATTTATTTATTTATTTAAAGTTAATAAAATTTTAACTAATTTAAATTTTAAAAGTACCGTATGAAGTTTGATTTTTACGGACTTAATTTAAAGAATTATCTATATTTTTTTTTATTGTAATTTTACCTTTAATCTCATTGAACAAATTTACAAATAAATGACACTGGAGTTCAGATGCGTTCTTCAATTAAATTTTATTTTAGTTTTATTTATTTATTTACTTATTTTATTTACTTTTATTTTTAATTTTCCTTGTACACATTGACACATTTTATATTACAACATTATGGTATTTGAATTTGTCAATCAAATAATCTCATTTCTTTTTTTTCTCTCTCTTTTTTAAATTTAATGGTACACGGATTATTTACAAATTATTCTACTTACATATTAGAATATGTTATTTATTTATTTACTTTTTTTAATCCAAAATTTTAGTTTTCAGATAAAATCTCTTTTACAAAAACTCAATTTTAAAAATATAACTAAAAATAGATAAATAAATAAGTTAAATAATAAAAAAAAAAATGATTTGATCTCTTAAAAATAAATTTTGAGCAAAGTTTAAATGAAATTTAAATATCAATGACACATATTTCAGTGTTTTCAGAAGTGCTTTTAGTTTGAAAGCAACAATGGGGACATTTATTTATTATACGGATATATATATATATATATATATATATATATATATATATATATATATATTAATAATTTTTGTTTTACATTTGCTGAAATAGAAGTTTTGTGAAGTCACAGTAGGTTAAAAAACACTAGCTGGAACCCGTCCAATTCGACGGTCACTTTATTGACTGTAATATTTAAAAAACTGTCGCATCATTATTTCAATGTATTTCAAGTTAAAACATCTAATATAATTTACGCCATTTCACTTAAAAAAAAAAAATTCGGAAAAATGCTTATAAATAAAAATGAACCTTAAATTTGTACGATTTCATATCTTTAACTCGATTTTGTTTAAATTTATATTTTTAAATAAAAGCATCGCGAAAAAAATAATTAGCTGAAACGAAAAAAATTACCTCGAACCGAACGAAACTCTGCCTTGTGACCCCGGTGTCTGCGGCAGCGCATACACGGACCTCTAATAACATGAAAAAATTTCCAAAAATTAACCTGGAACCGAATGAACCCGACCGGTATTGCCAGGGCCCATGATAATAACCTTAAATGAACCCTAAATTTGTATGATTATATATTTTTAAATCAATTTTGTTTGAATTTTTATTTTTAAATGAAAGCATCGCGAAAAAAATAATCATCTGTAACAAAAAAAAATTACCTCAAACTGAACGGAACTCGGTCTCGTGACCCCGGTGCCTGCTGCAGCGTATATGCGGGCCGCTAACAACATGAAAAAATTCTCAAAAATTAACCTTGAACCTAACGAACCTTTGACTCGTGTTTCCACTGCCTGTGGCTGCGGCACCGTATAGCAGGCATGCTATGCAATATTCACTTTCCTCCACCAGGGGGCGCAGTATGTTGCATAGGAACATCACCAAATGCCTTGAATTTCCAAGACCTTTCAAATAAGGTGCCACAAGGTGGTGTCAAGTGCAAAATCCTTTAGTTGTACTTTCCACCGCCAGGGGGCACAGTGTGTTTTGTACAAACATCACCAACCATCAGGAAATACTAAGACCTTTAAAATAAGGTGTAATATGATAGGGTCTACTACAAAATCACCTAGTTCCATTTTTCACCACCAGAGGGCACACTATATTGCACACAAACATCACCAATCTTCATGAAATTTCAAAACCTTTAAAATGAGGTGCTACATGTGTGGGTCTAAAACGGATTTCCCTCTCAAACTAATTCCCCCCCCCCCCCCAGATCTACTTTCCCTCTTTAAAATCGAAAATTCCAAAATCGCAGATATTGTTTTTTTAGTATTCGAGTCTAGTCCGCCACCATGTACAACTTCTTCACCGTGAAGTGATTTGGAGCTGAGCTAAACTCGCAAACATGCTTTTAACCCCTGCCCCCCAGGGGAGACCGTTCGACTTTTTTTATTTTTCTCTTTTGATGACACATCTACAGAGCAAGACCCTCTGCCTTGTGACCCCGGTGACTGCGGTAGCGCATACACGGACCACAAATAACATTTAAACATTCCCCAAAATAAACGAACCGAACGAACAGGCCCGACGTTGCCCGGGCCCATGATAATAACCTTAAATTTGTATGATTTTATATCTTTAACTCAATTTTGTTTGAGTTTCTATTTTTAAATGAAAGCATCGCGAAAAAAATAATCATGTGTAACAAAAATATTACTTTAAAAAAAAGAAAAAGAAACTCGGGGTCGTGACCCCGGTGCCTGCGGCAACGTATATGCAGGCCACTAATAACATGAAAATATTCTCAAAAATTAACCTGGAACGAGACTTTGACTCGTGTTTCCGCTGCCTGTGGCACCGTATAGCAGGCATGCTACGCAAAATTCACTTTCCTCCACCAGGAGGCGCAGTATGTTGTATACAAACATCACCAATTGCCTTGAATTTCCAAGACCTTTCATGTAAGGTGTCACATGGTGGTGTCAACTGCAAAATCCTTTAGTTGCATTTTCCACTGCACAGTGTGTTCTGTACGAACATCACCAACGGTCAGGAAATACTAGGACCTTTAAAATAAGGTGTAACATGATAGGGTCTACTACAAAATCACTTAGTTCCATTTTTCACCACCAAGGGGTGCTCTATATTGTATACAAACATCCCCAATCTACATGAAATTTCAAGACCTTTAAAATGAGGTGCTACATGTGTGGGTGTAGAACGGATTTCCTTCTCAAACTAATTTCCCCCTCCCCCCCCCAAATCTATTTTCCCCCTTCAAAATAAAAAATTCCAGAACCGCAGAAATTGATTTTTTAGTATTTGAGCCTAGTCCCCCCATGTACAATTTCTTCTCCATGAAGTAATTTGGAGCTGAGTTAAGCTCGCAAACATGTTTTTAACCCCTGCCCGCCAGGAGGGGGAACAGTTAGACTTTTTTTTTGCTCTTTTGATGACACATCTACAGACCAAGACCTTTTTTTAGGCACCTCAACCAAATTTTTACACCTAGCCGTTCTCTCAATTTAGTGGATACAGACAAAACACTTTTCAAATTAATATATAGATACTGCGCATTCAATCAGACATTCGGCATTCGGAAGTAGTCAAAACTAAAATATAGAAAATAGTGAGCGACAATTAAAAAATATGGGAAAAATTAAATATGGGACAATTAAAAAATATGGTTTCATAAATATATAGGAAATACAGAAAATATATAGGAGTGCTGCGAGATCTGCAATGTGGTAGTCGTTTTCGCTGTATATTTTCACTACTCGTAATGCTTTCCAACGATTCTTTTTAAATGTCGCCCGATCGCTAATAGCAATTGGCACTGCTATATGCTGACATTATTTTGTGTTATGTTGAGTCGCTCAATATTGTATGTGCTTTGGTCTAGTTTTATTTGAGTTTTAAGAAATTGACAGATTTAACAACTTTTTACTTTTAGGTATTTTTCAATGTAAAAGAATACGTGTATGAAAGAGAAAAATGGGTGTAAATGCATAAAAAATAAAAGTATTTTTAAATACCCTCTTGACATCGTAAGAAAATAATTTTTGTATTCTGCACATCTGGTTAACCATACCTTTCGAATGATACCTTTTTCAACCCTCTACTTCCATAATTAATATGTTAAAAGTGTACCACGAATTTTATGCTTGTCTAATAATATATATATATAATTGAGAAAAATCGTGCTAAAGAAATAGAACTGCTTCAGTATAAAATCCCTTTGCGAAATTTTAAATTTGGCAATGAATTATTTGGAAGTTTCTTGCTAAGGTTTTTCATTTACGCAATTGCGATAGCCATTTTTATTCATTACTGAAATGACGATAAAAAGCCGCTGAAGGATGGATCCCTAAACTAAAGCTATACCAAAGTAATTTTAAGAAATGAACATAGTAACAGATACTAGGGAATGAGATACAGTGACTGCATGCCTTTTTATGGAAGAATAGATTAAAATAAGTCCTGTCGTACTAAATTAAGTTCTGTTTATAATGAATGTAAAAGGGATTTAGTTATTATTTTTAGAGGGGCGGAGGGTAGGGAGCCTGTATATTGAGGGAGACGACAAGCAGAAGTAAACTTACTAATACGCATGCGTCGCCGCAATTTTTTTTACCAGATGAAGAGAGCGCAAAAGCTGAATGGGGTTGTTATGTTTACAGAATGTCGAAAGTTATTGCCACTTTAGCGACGGTTGCGTTTTCCCGCCTCCTCGTTTCATCTTTGAATGAAAACTAGCTCCATAATTGTATATTTAATATAAAATAATAATAAATAAAACTCAGATAAAAACATTTATAGTTGAATCATATTAACTATAATTATATTTTTATTACTACATTTTTGCTTATAAGATAAAACTAATAATAATAATAATAATGCATTTGATAATTCCCCAAAAAAAATCTTTAAAGTTTTTCTAAAGTTTCTTTAAAGTAAAAAAAAAAAATATATATATATATTTAACGATATTAAAAAAATTAATATTTTTACTATTAAAAGATAGCATGTACTAAGAATATTTCGTTTTCAGTCTGTGTTTTTTACTCTTAAAATAAATGTATGCCTCTCCTCCCCCCCCCCTACTCATCTCTCTTTCTCTCTTCTTCTTCTTCTTCTTTTTTTTTTTTTTTTTTTTTTTAAGTTGTGTTTAACGAATTATCAACATTAACTTAAATATTTTAAAAACATTTTTTCACGCATGAAAATAGCTTATTATAAGAAAATAATTTTATTTCCAATTTATATCATAATACTCCCCCCCCCCCCAATGAAAAGAAATAGGGGGGTGGTGGGGGGATGACAGTCTGACAACTTTTGTTTTGTGACTGGAGTGATAGAATTAACCTTGAAACAAGATAACAAATTAAATAATGATAATTGAAATATGCAATACAATTATAATATGGATAACAAATATGTAAGAAGGAATTTGGCAAGTTGGAATACTGCTGAAATATATCAATGAATTAAACAATATTAACATTTTCAAATAAATTTAAAAAGTTTATTAATTCGGTTTTTCAGTCTGAATGCACTCTAATTTTTGGGCATCCTTATAATTATAAAAATGGCAGTTTCTGTAAACTAACGCTCAAAACGGATGTCATTGCTGCTTGAATCTATGTATTTTTTTTTTTTTTTTAAGTTATTTCTTATTTCTTTCTTCTTCTTCTTTTTTTTTTTTTTGAGTTTAATTTAAGAGAAAAAAATTAAAAAAAAGAAGAAGAAGAAGAAGAAGAAAATGATGTCACATTTACAACAATGTACTTAAAAGAAAATAATAATAATAATAATTAAAAAAAAAAAAAAAGTCCGTAGTTTTAAATAAATAAATAAAAAAGATCAGATAAATAAAAATACAAAAAAGAATATTTAAATAAACATATAATCATTTGTGTTAAGTAGATCTGATTTGTTATAATATATATATATATATATGCAATTATTATTATAATATATCATGTAAATCGACGATAAACAATTTGAATCAGCATGAGGAAAAAACGTAATAAATTTGTTGAAATTAGGTACTATTATCTCATCGACAAATAAATCTATAAAACAAAGATTTATTTATTAATACGTTTCTTTGCTTGGGCTAAAGTAAAATTTTGATTCTTTGAGATTATCTAAAACTTTGTTTAATGAAATAAAACGCATTTACACACTGAAAATTAAATTATTTGTAGAATAAATTTTTGATTTAATATTTGCATGATCTAGTTCCAAAATGTATTTTGAACAATGCCTCTAAACTTTTCATTACTTATATTAGTAAAAATTTAAATTAATAATTTTTCAAAAAGCAAGTATTTTTTCAGATTTCAGTTTTTTAATATATTTTGATTTTTTATATTGGGATTTTATTAATAATAATTACAATTATATAACTTCTTATTTTAATTAAAAGTTAATTTAACAATTAAAAAAAAATGAGCCTCAATATCTTTTTTATATAAATGAATAACAGAAAATATAAGACAAATATGAAAAACGTCTAATATTATTTAATATGAATATAAATCTAAGGAAATGCCGTAAAATAATTTAAAGAGATATTTAAAAATGTAAAACCTTTTAGTAATAGACGCTATATTCTTTAAAAGGGCCGATGTTTACAAATTACGATTTGGCGAAAATAAATATAGCCAATAACGGCTCAAACATCGCCAACATGCTCTCATGCAGCAAAATGACATTTCTTTCATATTAAAACACATTTAATAAGTTGTAAAATACAGTATGTAAAACTTTATTGCTTGTAGCATATTTAAATTGCTGTTTAGGGTAGAAATATTTTAAGAAAAAGTTCGTAAATATTACTTTCAAATATTGAAAACGAATGCGAATGGTGATCAGCCACAAAAACATGCTAATATCTCAAAACTAGACAGGATTTTCTGCATAAAAATCAGTCAAAATTAAAATTTAATGTCACTTAAATAATATTCTAGTAATAAAAATTGATATCTTAATTCATTATAATAGAAATAAGCTTTTGTTTCTGAGTTGCTTCTCAACTCACTGCTATTCCAATTGCCGAGAAACTGGAAATAGCCCAAGGCGGTAAAAAACAGGTCATAACCAATGAGATGTTTGCTCCCGCGTGTCGTCTCCCTGAGTATACAGGCTCCCTAGCGGAGGGTGGTCGACCAAAAATGACAGCAATTTCAAGGCAAACATAGTATTACAAAAAATTTACAACTCAAATTAACTCAATAGTACACCAGTCTATGTCATAATGCAACATCCCAAATTTATTATTAATTTTACATTTAATATTTTTATTTCTGTAAAATATAATTCACACGCTCTTTCTTTTGTACTCACTGACATGACTTCTGCAAATTTAGGTTTTTTAAATTATGGTTGTACTTTAAATATTCATAAACCTGAATTGAATATATAATAACAATAAGGATTGGAAAATTCTCTCAAACATTTATGTTTGGTACCTAACTCTTGAAGCTGCAAGCCATTTTTGGTTCACAAATAATTATGCTAACATACGTAAGTATCTATCACATTTGATTTACTTTCCATTGAATTATTTTTCAGAATTTAATATAGATCAAAGTATTTCAATGATGTACAGATAAGCGCGGTTAATTCAAGGTTCCCATTAGAGGGTGAAATTGCGAGAGTCTTTGAATATTTTGAAAAGTCTCACTCAAAAATATATCATAAGGGGGATTTCCCCCTAATTTTTTCACATTGCTCTATGAGTATTTAATCAATTTTTTAGTTCAGTTGGGTAATATATTAATTGCTTTGAAGCCTGTAGTGATCTTTTTTTTAAACTTCTATAAAATTTCTTGATGAAAAGAAAAACAAGAAAGAAAAATCATGCAGTACGCATTAATTAGTAAAACTTTCCAACTATACGCAATTGTTGTATCGAATAAATTTTAATGCTATTTGTCTGCGTTACCACACAACAGACAGAAGGACTGAAAAATATAGATAGAATAATCGATTTTAAAATTGCTCTTAGGCATTTTGGAAAGTGTTAAAAAGGCTTAACGAAAAATAAAATGAAGCCGTTAGATTATAATTACAGCTTTTAATCTCTCTGAATATTTTACAGTAGCCCTGTAAATCTGAAAGTTAATCATATCATATTCTATATAAAACAATATTTTAGAATATTAATAATGCATGTCAATGTTTTTATGATTTTTATAGTAGAAAGTTTTTTAAATATAACTTTTAAAAAATTCTGTCCTAAAACGTAATACATTGGCTTTTTTTTTTTTTTTTTTTTTTTTTTTTTTTTTTTTTTATTGTTGTTGTTGTCCCTGTAAACATACTAGTTGTACAGGACCTATTAATGACATTTTAAATAGGGAACATTCCATAGGGAACTTGAGTGTATCATTTTTTAAAATTTCTCAAAATATTCACGGATGATAGGAGCCGGAGACAAACAGATAGAAAGGTAGACAATCGGACAGACAGATGCACAATATTCCGACTAAAATTATAAGAAAGTGTTAAAACGCTCATGTAAATAAAAGTGCTATTCCAGCAAATTTTTATTAACAGCTCTTAATGTAAATGATTATTTTTGTGTGTCCCTGTAAAACTAATGTTAACCATACTATATTACATAGAAGGCACTCTTTTGTGCATACGAATAATATATTTCAATTGCATTAAGCTTTGCGGAAAATAAAATTATTAAAATTTGGTTTATAAAAATAACTCTCATACAACACAATGCTTTGGAATACTTACAAGTGCCCATGTACACAAACCAGTTAGAAATGTACTCTATTTTTTTTTTAAATAGAAAACATCCGATAGGGAATTGAATAACATATCAAAATTTCTTTAAAGTTTCTATACATTAAATGTATTAAAATAGGGTTTACAGAAACTCCTCTCATAGAACACATTGCTTTCGAATACTTTTGGGTGTCCCTGTACACAAACCAGAAGAGGTATTCACTCCATTTTCAATAGGGAACATCCGATAGTGAACTTGAATAAAATATATCGGTTTGAGGAAATTTCAGAAATATTTACGGGAATTAGTGCAGAGAAAAACAGACAGAGAGACAGACAGACGGACAGAAGAACAGTCAGACAGATACACAAATTGAAATTATATTCATACTAAAAAAAATGATAGAAAGTGTCAAAAACGCTTAATGTAAACGAAAGTACAATTCTAGGAATTTTTTATTAATAGCTCTTAATATAACTGAATATTTTTGTGTCACCCTGTAAATCTAATGATAACCATGCTATATTCAAAGCAAAGCATTCTTTTCTGCATATAAATAACATATTCCAATTTCCTGAAACTTCGTGGAATGTAAAGTTATTAACATTTGATTTATAGAAATATCTCACAAAGAACGCAATGCTTTTGAGTGTCCCTGTACATAAACTAGTGGTGGTATGTAATCTATTTTATATAGGAAACATCCAATAGTGAACTTAAAAAACATATTTCAATTTCATGAAGATATTGTACAGTAAAGGTATGAAAATATGGTTTATAGAAATACCTCTCATAGAACACACTTCTTTGAAATAATTTCGGGTGTCCCTGTACACAAACCAGTAAAGGTATAAACTCCATTTTCAATAGGGAGCATCCGATAGTGAACTTGAATAACATACATAAGTTTCAAAAAATTCCATAATTATTTACGGGAGTTAGAGCGCGGGAAGACAGACAGACAGACAGACGGACAGATACACAAACTGGTATCATATTCACACTTAAAGAATGTTAGAAAGTGTTAAAAACGCTTAATGTAAACGAAAGTACAATTCTAGCAAATTTTTATTAATAGCTCTTAATATAACAGAATATTTTTGTGTCACCCTGTAAATCTAATGCTAATCATGCTATATTCTATGTAAAGCATTCTTTTGTGCATATAAAAAAAATATTTCAATTTCCTAAAACTTCATGGAAAATCTCCTTATATTATTAAAATCTGTACGCATCTGTCTGTCTGTCTGTGAGAAATGCCTTGTCATCGCTAAAGCTCCGGCGCTAATGATCGCATCGACTCGAAACCAGTGTCGACAGACGCAGAATTTCTTCATCTCGAAATCGCGATAATTCGCTAAGTGATGCGACCCTAATTAGCGGAGATATTAATTAAAATGTCGACCCATGTCTACCGAAAAATGACCCAGAATTCATGATTAAATGTTTAAAAAACGACATTTTTACGGAAAAAGTGGAAAATAAATTAGAAATATCAGTCGTATTGTTACAAACAAGATACCATTGGAAAGGGCTTTTTTATCTCAATCCGATGGTTTAAACGGCTTATCGATCGGACAATTAGATTTTTTAAAATTAACTAAATTATAAAAAAATGTTGGCAACAAATCACAAGAATCTTAGCTTTGCAGACGATAGTCTACAGTCTTGAACGGAAAGAAACACATCTGGTATTTAATGAGGTCACGTGTTTTTGTACTGCGGTTAAAAATTGCAATTTTCTATTTTTTCAGTTTTTCAAAATTCGCACATTTCAATTAGTATACAATCTTAACACCACAAAATAAACTTGCAGTTCAAATTTTATCGGTTTTGGTCAATAAACAAAAGATTTACATTTTAATTGCAAATTAAATTTTACCTTTACACGCCTGACATTTTATCTGTCGAAAGAGGATGCCAGTTTCAATACGACACAAATACACTTAAGGTAAAAATATTTCTTCTTCTATTTACTTCCATTAACCGACTGCCGTAGATAATGGAATTCGAAATTTCACCTGACTTACACGTTTTGAGGTATCATGGCGCTGTAATAATTTAAAATTTCAATATTTAAAATTCTAATTATGTTTTTTTTTTTTTTTTTTTTTTAAATATGTCATTCGATACACATTTTAAAGTACGGTTACATTATCGAAAGGGGAATTCGAGATTTCACCCGATTTACACGTTTTGAGGTCTCCTGATTAGTTTTTCTTTTGCATCGCAATAGTGGAATTCGACGTTTCAGATTATTTACACGTTTTGAGGTCTCCTGAATGGGTTTTCTTTTGTATTTCAGCTACTAATTAAAGTGTCGAAAGTGGAATTAGAGATTTCACCTGATTTACACGTTTTGAGGTGTCCTGAATGGGTTTTCTTTTGTATATCAGCTGCTAATTAAAATAATTTCATAAGTAATACATCATTTGGAAGCTTTGTTAATTTGGAATTGAATAGTAGATTACAGAAATTCGATATTTCGACATTTCTCCTGATTTAAACGTTTTGAGGTCTTCTGAATGGGTTTCTCTTTGTATCAGTTACTAATTAAAAATATTTCATAAGTAATACATCATTTGAAAGCTTTGTTGAGTTGGAATCGAACAGTAGATTACAGAAATTTCTACCGCCAGATGGCGCTGTAATATTTTAAAATTACAATATTTCTATTTCTAATCATGATTAAATTTTTTTTAATGAGTCAATCCATACACATTTTAAAGTACTTTTACATTATCGAAAATGGAATTCAAGATTTCACCAGATTTACACGTTTTGAGGTCAGTTTTCTTTTGTATCTCAACTACTAATTAATTTCATAAGTAATACATCAAAAGAAAGCTTTGTTGATTTGGGATCGAACAGTGGAATACAGAAATTTCTTTCGCCAGATGGCGCTGTAATATTTTCAAATTTCAATATTTCAATTTCTAATCATGACTAAATTATTTTTAATCCATCATTCGAAAAATATTTTAAAGTTCTTTTATATTATCGCATGTTTTCAGCAGATTTACACGTTTTGAGGCGTTCTGATTAGGTGTTCTTTTGCATCTCAGCTAATTGAGTAAGACCGTTCAAAATTGGTATACGTAGGTTAATTAGAAGGGGCTAATAGTGCAGGGAAGAAATAGGCGTGCACCGCGCGCGTATCCCCTAACTTGTGCGTGCGCAGCTCTCACGGCAATGCGCTGCCAAAGGCAATGGGGACCCGGTCCGACTTTTTAACCGATGAGAAATATTTTTTTTAATTTTCTTTTCTTACGAATAAAAATTTGATTTGAGAAGGAATACGTGCGCGCAGCGTGCGTATACCTTCAAACGTGCGCATGGGTCTGCGCTGCCGAAGGCAGTGGGGACCCGGTGTGATTTTTCACCCGATCAGAAATGAATTTTTTTTAGGGGGCACGAAGTGTCAGGGCAGGTATGCGGGCGTGCAGCGCTTGTATCCTTTAACTTGTGCGCGCACGGGACTGCGCTGCCGAAGGCAGTGGGAACCCGGGCCGACTTTGTACCCCACGAGAAATGTTTTTTTTCTTTTCTTTTCTTAAGAATAAAAATTTGATTTGAGAAGGAATATTTGCGCGCCGTGCACGTATACTTTCACACGAGCGCGCGCAGCGTGCATGGGTCTGCGCTGCCGAAGGCAGTGGGGACCCGGTGTGAGTTTTTACCCGATCAGAAATTATATTTTTTTGGGGGGGAGGCACGAATGTTTAGGGAAGGAATACGCGCGAGCAGCGCGTGTATCCCTTAATTTGTGCATGCGCAGCGCGCACGGGACTGCGCTGCCGAAGTCAGTGGTGACCCGGGACGAGATTTTACCCGATCAGAAATGATTTTTTTTTTTTTTTTTTTTTAATTCCTTTTCTTAAGAGGGGACAATACCTAATCTCGCCGGCAGCCTTCGCCCATGTTATTCTATGGGAAAATTTGTTGCTACAATTACACATTACCTAATGAATATTTTTAAATTCTGTTTTCGCAGTCAGAAAATTCATAACCGTTAAATGAGTATTTATTTTTGAAAAATTCATTTTTTTTAATTTTTACATTTTAATTTTGAGTTCAAAAATGCGATTTTTCACAAAATGCATTTTTCTCATTTTCTAATCGCAAAATGAATTTTTAAAAATCAATTTTTGGAAAACAAGTACTAATTTAACGCTTATAAATTTTCTAAATGTGAAAACAGAATTGAAAAATATTCAATAGGTAATGAGTAATTATGTAAACAAATTTTCCCATAGAATAACATGGGCGAAGGCTGCCGGCAAGATTAGGTAGTGTCCGCTCTTAAGACTAAAAATTAATGTTAGTGATTCATTAATTATAGTGATTCATTTGAAAATACTGACCCGCTGTTGGGCGAAGCTCTCTAGTAAAGTTATTAAAATATGATTTATAGAAATACCTCTCATAGAACACAATGCTTTGAAATACTTTCGGGTACCCTTGTATATAAGTCAGTGGTGGTATTTAATCCATTTTATACAAGAAACATCCCATAGTGAACTGAAATATCATGTTTTAATTTTATTAAGATATGTGTAAACTATAGGTATGAAAATTTGATTTATAGAAATACCTCTCATAGAGCGCAATGCTTTGAAATAATTTCGGGTGTCCCTGTATACAAACCAGTAAAGGTATAAACTCCATTTTGAATAGGAAACATCCGATAGTGAACGTGAATAACATATATTAGTTTCAAGAAATTCCGTAAATATTTACGAGCGTTAGAGCGTGGACAGACAGAAGGAAAAACGGACTGACAGACAGACAAACCGAAGTCATTAATACTTTTTAACCTTGTTGGTAAGCGTTAAAAATGTTAGAAAGTGTTAAAAACGCTTAATGTAAACGAAAGTACAATTTTAGCGAATATTTATTTATAGATCTTTATATAACTGATTATTTTTGTTTCACCCTGTAAATCTAATGCTAATCATGCTATATTCTATGCAAAGCATTTTCTTTTGTGCTTATAAATAACATATTTCAATTTCATAACTATTCGTGCAAAGTAAAGTTATTAAAATTTATTTTATAGAAATATCTTTCATAAAACTCAATGCTTTGGAATACTTTTGTGTGACCCTGTACACAAATCAGTGATGGTATTTACTCCATTTTACACAGGAAACATCCGATAGTGAACTTGAACAACATATATCAATTTCATTAAGATTTGTGTACAGTAAGGGTATGAAAATTTGATTTATAGAAATATCTCACAAAGAACGCAATGATTTAGAGTAATTTTGAGTGTCCCTGTACTTAAACGAGTGGTGGTATGTAATCTATTTTATACATTAAACATCCAATAGTGAACTTAAAAAACATATTTCAATTTCATTGTACAGTAAGGGTATGAAAATATGGTTTATAGAAATACGTCTCATAGAACACAATGCTTTGAAATACTTTTGTGTGTCCCTGTACACAAATCAGTAGTTGTATTTACTCCATTTTATACAGGAAACATCCGATAGTGAACTTGAATAACATGTTTCAATTTTATTAAGATTTGTGTACAGTAATGGTATGAAAATATGGTTTATAGAAATGCCTCTCGTAGAACACAATGCTTTGAAATATTTTCGGGGGTCCCTGTACACAAACCATTAGAGGTATAAACTCCATTTTCAACAGGGAACATCAGATAGGGAACTTGTATAACGTATTTCAATTTCATTAAGATTTTTGTAGAGTAAGGGTATGAAAATATGGTTTGTAGAAATACCTCTCATACAACACAATGCTTTGAAATATTTTCGGGGGTCCCTGTACACAAACCAGTAAAGGTATAAACTTCATTTTCGATAGGGAACATCCGATAGCGAACTTGAATAACATATATTCGTTTCAAGAAATTCCATAAATATTTACGGGAGTTAGAGCGCACACAGACAGACGGACAGACAGACAAACCCAAGTCACAAACATTTTTCAACATTGTTGGAAAGTGTTAAAAAAGGAAATATTATGCAATTATTTCAAAATACTTCTTAATTATAAATATTTGTTAAGAGGATATATGAAGTGTGTGTTATAACAACAAACAACTACGAAGTGTGAAGGCTAAAAATTGCAATGATTATACATTAAATAATTTAGGTTATTCCTATTACTGCACTCTTTGAGTGCTCAAAATAAAATTGAAAATAAATTTTAAAACAGATTAAGTAATAACATGAGCAATTTCTTCTGCATTTCTGATAAAAATTGATATCCTGAATATTGAAAAAGTACCTGTCCTTAGTCAAAAAAAAGGGGGGGGGGGAAAGAAAATAAATAAATTTCCATTTTTAACATTTGATTTTTTCTTTAATTGTTTAATTTGCAATTGTAATTCTCTAAAATGAAATATGCAAAATGTAAATTATGTAATTTCTCACTTAAATTTCAAATATTCCACTTAATTTTTTTTTTTTTTTTTTTGAATGGGAAAATTCCACTCAATATTTTTTTCCTTGTGCAAACCCTGTAATTACAGAAGTTAAAAAAATGCAGTCCATGACTTTATAGTATACTATTTTCAGACACAATAAGGTGCATATGCATTAATTTTTCCTCTATGTGTAAAGTTTACACCTTTGTATGAGTTCTAGAGTATTGTGTATATAGCACTGGAAACTGTACTTTTCTTCATCTTTTTTTTTTTTTTTTTTTTTTTCTGTTTTTTATGTGTTTACATTTTATTCTCTACTGCATCTATATCTTATTTAGCATATTCAAAAATTATATATTCTTACAATATTCGCGAGATTGTACCTGATGGAAAATGATTTGCGCATTATCATTATTTCAAAAAATAATCTACATTAAGCAGGGGTGTTGAGAGAGTCCAAGAATGTAAAATGAAATTCATACGCTAAAAGTAATCCATCACGTATATAAACATAAAATAATCACTTTAGATTAAATTTATTCATACTATTATAATAAGAATTCAAAAATAAATGAAATAAATAATCTTAATATTTCATATAAATATATACAAAGTAGTAAAAAGGTTAAAATTTTAACAGAAACATTTCATATAAACGTATACAAATGTTAACAGGAAAGGAACACTATATCTTTCAATGCTATTACAATACTCTAGAATTCAAAGTATAAACTTCAACTAAGTAAAAGAAATCAGACAATAACAAAAAATAAATAAATAAATAAATAAATTAATTAATTAATTAATTAATTAATAAATAAATAAATAATAATAATAATAATGCATACACAACTTGCTGTTTTTAGAAAATTGTGAAAATTTAACCCAATATTTACAAATTAGCCGGCCATTAGGCCACAGGAGAAGGCATGAGTCTAATTCGTATTCTGATTGGTCCGTGGGTTCTGGTTTCAGAGGTCGCTTGCATCTAGGTATCCAAAAAGCCCTGTCAGCGATTGGTCACTGGTTTCCTCTAAAGAAAGGAACAGCTTTCGCGCATGCCCAGATTATGCGATTTTGATCTTAATAGCTTTGTGTTTTAATATAATAGATTAATCTATTGCTTAAATTAAGTATTAAAACATCAGTAAGTTTTACTCACAAAATAAGTACAACATTATTCCAAGTTTCAATCAAAATCACATATAAAAAAGAAATAAATTGGTACTCTTAATTTAATCTTTAACGGAAATTAGATAAAAATTTAGCGAAATTTAATTTAATCCTCAAAGAGCATAGTTTTTATAAAACCAGTGTTAGAACAACGTATTAATCTCCAAAACCTTTTCTCTATTGCTACAATATTTTCTTTTACTACCGAAAAACAGTAAAACAAATAAATCTTTCCAATAATGTGACGACATGTGAAATATTTCTACTTAGTACAAATCATGGTACAAATTTACAGTATTATTATCTCTCCTATAATATTGTGAAAATAACCTTAGAGATGGTGTCTATGAGTAACCTCGGGAGGAAACGGCTTCACTCCCCTTTCCCGGCGAAATGAACAGGACTTATCATCAACAGCGGGAAGTGGAGAAGCGTTCTTTTCCGCGAAATCTTTGTATTCCTTTGATTCTAGCCGGGTGGGTTGTAGGCTGGAGGGTGTAGATGGACGCTCCCAGGAACCCTTATTCCACAGTTAGGTGTTCAGTTCTTATTAACCCGTTAGTAGTAGGGAGCCTGTATACTCAATATACAGGCTCCCTAGTTAGTAGTCGCTATAGACAGCGCCACCTATTACAGATTGCGCACTTTTTATTTAACTGTCACCGATAATTTTAAGAAGTGATGTGATCGATGTTTCTTCGATTTTATTCGCGTTTTATGTATGTCAAATACCACGTCTAAAAATTTTTGGTGGCTATTAAATAAAAAAATCTGGTAACACTGAAGAATGGGCGGCAAATCGACAAACTAGCGACTACTAACGAGTTAATTCTTTCTCAGTTAGGTGTTCTGAATACTTGTAACATACTTTGGTTAAAGTCACTAGTTCCAGTGTTCTGACTTTATATTTTCTTTATAAATTTTGGGTGCTCTGAACTTATGGAGCACGTTTTTTTTTTTTTTTTTGACTATGTCCCTTGTTCCTATGTCCCGTTTTTCAGCTCTTTTAATTTTCCAAAGTATCATCTCAGTTAGGAGTTCTGTATCTTTTTTTTTTTTTTTTTTAAATAATTCTCTCAGTTAGGGGTTCTGTTCCAAATTTCAGTCTCTCAATTAGGGGTTCTGATTTTTAACTTAATGTTCTCAGTAAGGGGTTTTATTTTTTTTAATAAATTTTCTCAGTATTTTTAATAAACTTCTCATTAAAGGGTACTTTTTCTTTCTTTTTTTTTTTTTTTTTTTTTTTTTTTTTTTTTTTAAATAAATTTCATAAATTTCTCAGTTAGGGGTTCTGATTTTTAAATATTTTTCTCAGTAAGGGATTCACATTTTTAAATATATATCAAAGTAAGGGGTTCAGATCTTTAAATAATTTTCTCAGTTAGGGGTTCTGGTTTTCAAATAAATCTCTCATTAAGGGGTTCTGACTATTAATTAAAAATTCTCAGTTAGAGGTTCTGCGTTTTGGGTGGACTTGTCCTCTTTCGTACCGGAATCACTACTTCTTAAACTTCGATATGTTTGACATTCATCCTATAGACTTTTCTGGACCTTTCTAAGTAGGGTTTTCCGGTTTTGGGTGGACTTGTCTTCTCTCGGACCTGGGACTTCTACTTTTTAAATCTATATATTTGTTAACATAGGTATTATCAAATCTAGGCCACTACTAATTAACTCTAAATATGTTTGACAACATAGGTATTATCAAATCTAGGACCACTAATAATTAACTCTAGATATGTTTGACAACATAGGTGTTACCAAATCTGGGACCATTACTATTTAATTCTTGACATGTTTGACAACATAGGTACTACCAAACCTAGGTCCACTATCTTTTACATCTTAAATCGCTT
Organism: Salticus scenicus; assembly: GCA_963930645.1. Taxonomy (NCBI): domain Eukaryota; kingdom Metazoa; phylum Arthropoda; class Arachnida; order Araneae; family Salticidae; genus Salticus; species Salticus scenicus. The sequence continues at coordinate 291,101,841 of OZ005657.1, read as the reverse complement.
AAATGCATGGAAACTTTCGAACCTAGGTCCACTAATTTCTAGAATTTAATTTATTTAGCGCCGTGACGACTTGGCAAATCCTTTTTTTTTTTTTCTGCCAACTTCAGTTTGACGACTGGGGTTCTTTCAAACCACTGACTACTTCAAATTTTAATATTTTAGCTTATGGTGACTTGGTGTCCCCCCTCCCCTTTTTTTTTTCACGGGCCTTTAACTTCAATATGTGTGTTGATGCATTTCGTTATACACGTGGTTCCGGGTCTACTCTTTTTTTTATTTTTATTTTTTAATTTAACTTCATATTCTTTGACCACTCTTGGTGGTCCTATATAAATAGGACAGCCACTGCTAACCTTATAAATTATTGGACCACTACGGCTTTTTTAGATGTTCTCATTGACTTCTATTGTCAATTACAATTTGAATTGGGATAAATTTAATCATTTCACAGCTTAATAAATCTCATTGTTAAATTTTAAGCTTGGGACTCGTCGACGACCTCGGCGTTCACTTGGGCGACATTTTGGGCAAAATTTCTTTCTTTTTTTTTTTTCTCTATGAATGGCGCTAAGCTAAGAATTTTTTTTTTTTTTTTTTTTAATCTTTTTCTTAGCTATTTTCAGAAGTCTAGGCTCCTGGTCTTTGCTTTGCTTTCTCCTTCTGAATGATGTGGTGCAGGTGCTCTGACGAGCCCCTTCTGCTATTATAGTGTTTTGTCCAGTATTTTATTAATATATCCTTTCTTCTTTCTAAAACAAACCAAAATGCTTTTCTAAAAGCTAACCTAGCAAGAAAATCAGTAAGCAAATCTTGCCTCATAAACATGTCGGACAGCCACCTAATTCATCTCGAAACAGAGAATGAGGATGATCAAGGTGAGGCAACGGACTCTTCAACCTGTAGCAGTGCTTCTATTCACTCAGTAAAGTCCGGTGTTTCAACCAGATCCCAAACATCCAAAAAGGAGAAAAAATCATCAAAAACTTCAATGTCTGCTAAACAATTCCTAAAAGTAGGTGACACATCTCCAAAAGATACATATGACCCCAACGAGGACTTCGGAAATTGCAGAACAATCATGTCCGTGGCAAAAGCAGCAATTGATATTATTATTAAAGTAAGGAATAGAAGTAGATAAGCCCCTCTCACTCTGTTCGCCAAGGCTTTCATGCGCATAAAGACACTCAGTAAAATTGCCAAGACCAAGGCAATCTCAGGATCAGCACCTATTATCCAACCAAATGTTTCCCCACTGACATCTCAACCTGAACCAATCAGTGCTTCCCCATCGACTCCTCAAGCTCAAACATCCAATCTACAATCCCCAGAGGACCTCCACGAATTGATTAAGCTAAATCCTCAACAAATTAACGAGAAGCTGGAAAAAAATTTCCCTCACCAAGAAATGATCTTAAAGAAATTGGGAAAGCACCCTCTGCCTAAAGAATCAAGGCTACTTTCACCAACAATCCAGCAGCAACAAAATTTGGACTGTCCAGTCATCTAAGAAACAAAAACTAACAATCAGCCAACGATTCGAAAGGAAATAGAATTCCCTACCCTAACAGAATCACTCCAAGCAGGTTTCATGATGGCAGATTCTTACAGAACTACACAACCAAAAGTACCTAACAAAAACTTTTCAAAAGCACTTCGTAAATTCCACATAGCCCAAAACACTGTTTTATAACTTCAAAGTGCTCCACAACTAGTGGCTATGAAATTCTTCAGACTCTCAAAAAATATAGAGTGGCAACCATGGCAAATATTGCCAACACAAGGACTTTCAGAAGGTCACTGGATCTCTTGTATAACTCTGAAGATGGGGCTCAATCCCTGATCCAGGACATACTCAATTGCCAGGTCCTTGCTGAGAAACTACAAGTCAAACTAAAACCTTGCCCTCAACAACGGTTCATAATTCTAGGTGTTCCTGAGGAGTTAACGGAAGACATAATCAAGCAAAAGCTGCAGAACCACGGCTATTTCACAAATAGCACCAGAAACACATTAAAAACTGTCAGACTAACGGCATCAAGAGGCTAAGGCCTAAAAAATTGGATACTACAAGCTCCCATCCCCATTGCAGAAGCCATTATTAAAATTAGAAATCTGCATATTGGGTTACAGAGATGTCAAATTAGACCATACACGCAAGTGACGCGTTGCTCAATCTGCCAGGGCTTGGATTACCCTTCCTCACAGTGTGAGCAAGAACAGTTTTGCTCACATTGTGCACAAAAGCACAAAAAAGACAATTGCCAAGAGAAGCCGAGCTGCGTAAACTGCACGAGAGTCAACCTCAAAACTGCCTCGAAAAGAATACGACCCATCAGCACAAACCACCCGGCATACTCTTTCTCGTGTCCAGCCTTTGAACAAGAATACAAGAGATGGACAAGAGAATTGGACAGGAGTTGCTATAGTGCATCGAACGAACCCCAAAAAGAACAGCCAAGACAATCTTCAAACAGCGCCAAACCTTTAAGCCAGACAGCAAATAATGCCCGGCCTCAACGACAAAGGCCAATGGGATATGAATCTGGACCTCTGGGCTACTCATCTAGAGCTCTGGGCTACTCATCTAGAGCTCTGGGCTACTCATCAGCAGCTCCGGGCCACCCATCAGTAGAGATGCAAGGCTTTCAAAACACCCGGTTTTTTCCCGAAAAAAAAAAAAAAAAAAAAAAACGGTTTTTTCCCTGGGAATTTAAGACAAAATTGGGAATTTGAAATTTCCCCAAAACTGGGAATTTTGAAATTATGAATATTTTTATAACTTTTGTTAATTATTTAGCCTCCGATCTTTAAATTAACTTCAACTTTAATTCCTGCATAGATTTCCTTTTCGTTTCCTTTTCCCGCTAATTCGAGCATCTTCGATGTTTATTCCGAAAACCAAGAAAATAATTAATTATAATTAATGTGGTGCTAACACTAACAGTAAGTTTCTGTCATTATTCATTAATATTATTTTGTTATGTTCTTGAGATATCCTTTCCATTCTTAATGAGAATCAATAACATTTAATTTTTTTTATTCATAATTCGTTTATGAATATACTATGAAACAATTAGAGAATTGGACTTAAGATTTTAGGAAACAAACCCAACTAAATTTATATTTCATTAAACTCAAATGAAGTATTCGAGAAATTAGTTTGTTACCTAATAATTTTTAAAATGTTTCTTCTTCTTTCTTTTATTTATTTATTTTTTTTTTTTTTAATTACAAATAATAATAAGAAGAAGAATTCTTAAATTCAATCTGTTTTAGAGAAATATATAAGTAATTCGAAAATTTTCCCCACTTGTGTTAGAAATGCAGATTTTTTTTTTTTTTTTTTTTTTTTTTTTTTTTTATGCATAAAAATCAGGAAAACAATATGTGTATAAACTTTCATCAAAAAATTTTCATTGTAGGAAATTTAACATCAATTTTTTACAAACTCTAATTAGAAATATTTATGAAAATTACTTGTAAAAATAACTATACCACTGTAGTAATTGCATAAAATGTCATACCTTCTTTTTAAAAAAAACTTTAAAATAATTCTATTAAATAATTCTTTAAAAATAGAAAATTTTAAAGAAGTTTTCATACCTCAATTATTTCTCTTCACAAACAATTACAGGGTTATGTATATTGGTTTCCTTAATTCTTCAGATTGTATAATATGGAAATTGTATCCAACATTGTACTGATACATTTATCTTAAGTGCTAATTTAATAAAGAAAGCTTAATTTTCTTTTCAAATTATGATTTGGCTGCAGTTCTGATAAATTGAAAATAAAATGATAAGTTAAAATAATGTTATAAGCTTATCAGTATATCAAAGTCCTTAAAATTGCCATTTATATTAAGTAAACAACTTATTTGCTTCAGAGATTTCTAATTTGTTTTTTCCCCGCAAAATTTCCAATGTTCCCAAATTTCCCAGTTTTTTCCTCAAAACTCCCGGGTTTTTTCCCTTGATTTTAAATTCCCGGGTTTTTTGCATCTCTACCATTCAGGTAAATTTTCTTTTTCTTTTTTATTCATTTTCGCCATTTTTTTTGAAAATCTTAAATCCAATCAACTCAAACTTAATCTGCTTTGTCCAATTCCAAACGTGTGCGCTCCTCTTCTTCCCAGGAATTACTGTCCTCTAATAAAACTCTCCCTCCTAATTTAAATAGTCTTCAAATCCTGCACGTTAACCTCAACAATTGCAGGGCGGCTAACTAGGCGGCTCGGGATTACATGGACAAAAGTTCCATTGACATCATGCTGCGGTAGGATGCCCACTGCACTGGAGAGGGTGACCTGTATGGATTTCCTTCACCCTGGACCAAGTTTAGCTCAGCACAACATTCCTCACACATTGTTATACGAACACAAAACTTCGTCTACACTCATCTCTTTACTGGGGAACATTGTATTTTCCTTACACTGACCACTAATGAGGGTGAGTTTATTCTTGGCAGCACATATGCAGCCCCGTCCTCGGACTTAGAGTTTTGTATGCAAGAGTGGCAGAACTTAATCACACACAGAAAATTTTTCCTTTGTGGCTGCGACCTTAACGCAAACTCGCTTCTATGGAATTCTCCAGCAAAGGACGTCAGGGGTAGCAGCCTGATAGAATACATACAGTCGGCTGCAAAATTATTCGAGCACAAGCAATAATCCTTGCCAAAAACAAGTACACTTAATACAGCTTTGTTAAATAAATCCTTGTCGAGTCATGTTCTTAATCAGTCTAAGAACATGATTCGACAAGGATTTACTTAGCAAAACAGTCTTAAGTGTACTTTTTAAATATAGGAATTATTGGCTAGTGCTCGAATAATTTTGCAGCCGACTGTAACTATAAATAACCTATGTCTAGCCGACATTGGTAACTCAATCCCAACTTTCCAGAAAAACAAAGCTAAAGGATGGCCAGACTTCACGCTAGTTAATCCAAAAACCTTTACACACATCTCGAACTGGACTGTCCAAGATATATACAACTGTTCTGACCACAAATACATCACCTACTCTTTCAACCCTTCCCCCAAATCCTACTTAAACAAAAGATTCCAAACTAAATATGGTAATTTTAACAAATTCATTAAAACTCTTCTAACTTTCTCTGGTCATCTAAATGAACAAATAAATCTGATCTCTAATACACAGCAACTAGAACATTTCACCATTCTATTAATTTCCTCAGTAGAGTTAGCTGCAGCCTCAGCCTTTAAACTAAAAAAAAAAAAAAAAAAACAGGATGTCAGCGCAGCTTCAATTTTTGGTCTCGCCAGCTGAGATCCATGCGGAAAAGTCTCACTACACTCAGACGGCAAACACAATACATTATTGGGGCTGCGGTAGCCCAGTCGGTAGAGCGCCGGCTTCGTAATTGGAAGATTGCGGGTTCGGTACTCGAGCCGGCCAAAGACCGTCTTGTACACTAATGGTGGCTGGTGCACGTAAAATCTGTCGTGGCTGCAATGTCCTCCATGTTCCCATCAAAAATTACAGTCGGCTGCAAAATTATTCGAGCACTAGCCTTGCCAAATTCGAGCTCAATCCTTGCCAAAAAAAAGTACACTTAATACAGCTTTGTTAAATAAATCCTTGTCGAATCATGTTCTTAATCAGTCTAAGAACATGATTCGACAAGGATTTACTTAGCAAAACAGTCTTAAGTGTACTTTTTAAATATAGGAATTATTAGCTAGTGCTCGAATAATTTTGCAGCCGACTGTATATCTCTGGGGGTCACCGAAGCGGGAGAGCCATCCCTTCCGTGGAGGATCAAAATTGTGATGGCATGTCTCCGGACCATCTCTAGGAATGTGTTCCAGACCGTCACCAATTGCCCATCTGCGCAGCACTAGTGCGACGTAAAAAACCCAACCATCCGTCCACAATACATTAAGTGAGGCATACTATTGTAACAATCGAAGCTATCGTAGATAACAAGTCGGATCGTCACTCGGCAGCAAATGTATCCGAGCACTAGCAATAATCCCTGTCTAAAAAAAGTACACTTAATACTGTTTTGTTAAATAAGTCCTTGTCGAATCATGTTATTAGTCAGTCTAAGAACATGATTCGACAAGGATTTATTTAACAAAACAGTATTAAGTGTACTTTTTTAGACAGGGATTATTGCTAGTGCTCGGATACATTTGCTGCCGAGTGTAGGATCCGACTTGTGATCTACGATAGCTGCGATTGTTACAATAGTATGCCTCCCTAATCCTGATTTACTTTCACAGCATAAACAAAAAATTAAACAACTTGCAGCAATGTATAAAAAAAAATTAATCAAACTAAACACACTGCATGGAAAAAGATTTGCACACAACAAACAGTCCTATTCGACATAGCACAAAAATTCTATTCAAACAAATTCTTCTCCCCATCTGAGCTTAAACTTGAGCGTCCTCCAGCTCACTCCTCCAAGAAAGATAACTTAGAGTACCTGACTTCTACCTTATTTCCACCAAGCAACCTGCACAATATCTAAATTTTACAGCTCCACCCGATGCACCTTTTTCTGAGGCAGAGGTCAGGTCGGCTCTTTTTAGTTTCAATATTAAGGAGGCTCCAGGCCCTGACAACATTGACTTTAGAATTCTAAGGCATACATACAACACTTTCCCACACATCATTCATAAATTGTCAAATCTCTGCCTGCAGCACCAATATTTTCCTTCAATACTTCGCAGGGAAGAGGTGGTGTATTTCTTATAGCAAGGGAAGTTACCCTCTGAACCCTCCTCATATAGACCAATCTGCCTACTACCAACGTTAGGAAAATTGCTAGAAAAGCTAATTGTCATCAGATTAAATTACTATTTGGAAACTAATAACCTACTTCATACCTCTCAATTTGGGTTCAGAGAGGGCAGATCATGTGAACAAGCATTGAAAGAAATTTTAACCTCCTCTGCCGTTAACATACAGTCTGAAGAATACACCACTTTGATCTCACTAGACATCAAAGGGGCCTTCGATAATATTGCATGGTTACATATCTTAAAATCCCTTAAAAGTCTTAACTGCCCGAGCAACCTGGCGGGAGTCATTCGCTCATATATCTCTAATAGGAGAATTTCCAACAATTGGGGACCAGACTCAAAAGACCTACCACAATCTAAAGGCTATCCTCAGGGGTCTTGTCTGGGCCCTTTACTTTGGAATATAATAGCAAACAACATACTTATTGAAATGAATTCTAAAGGTTATAAAGCCTTCGCATATGCGGATGACTTCTCCCTGGTTGTTTCCAGTAGGAGGAGGATTGACCTGGAGAATCAGGCCCGGGGGACTCTAAATTTATTCAGCAATCTCCTCACTAAATATAATCTGAAACTTTCCACTTCAAAAACTCAAGCCTTGACATTTGCGGAGCTCTGACCTCTAAAAAGGAAACCGGTGATGAGGATAGATCGCGTCAGTGTTAAACACGTCCCTCATCTCAATAGGAATTACAATAGAAAAACATTTTAATTGGCTTGAACACATAAATGAACTTAAAATAAAGACCTTAAAAAATTTTCACAATTCAGCATAAATGGTGGATAAGAGATGGGGTATCTGAAAAACTCTTTTTAAAATTTTGTATAACTTAATCATTGAAAAAAATCTTAACTTATGGTGCTGGTATCTGAAGAGGGTGTCTTTAAAACTGCAAAAACCAAAATTAACTCAGTTCAAAGAATGTTCTTACTCCAAATTTCGCGTGGTTACAAAACTATCTCTACAGACGCCTTCACTGTCAATACCGGGGTCCCTCATGTACTACTCCAATTGAAATGTGGTCATAATAAAACGAATATCTTGCAACTTAAAAATCAAAGCCTTTCAAATTTACTTTTCCCCGGCGTAAAAATTCAGAATTCTCTTCCAAGCTGGCAAATTCACCCAGCACAGGACATTGCTTCTTTAACCCATTCATGGTCACGCCATTTTTATTTTTTTCGTTTCAAAGCCATTTTAGTGGGATGTGTTTTATATATTTTTAAGTCATTAAGTACTAATAATATTACAAATTTATCAGGAATACTGAGAAACTGATTGTTTTCTATTTAGCAAATTCGTAGCAATGAATAAATGATTTAGAAGTAAAAAACTCTGACCGTGTATACACGTTCATGACCATGAAAGGGTTAATTCTATGTACAAAAACTAGTTTCTCTCCGTCGTTTCCAGTGGCGGTCTACACCGATGGATCTAAATCGGGACATGGGGTCGCGGCTGCTTTCTGTGTTCTCAAAAATAACGAATGCATCCATCGGCGGGCATGCAAATTCGAGGACTTTAATTCAGTTTTTCAAGCGGAGCTTTTCACAATAGAAAAGGCTCTGGATTGAATCACAGCCCAAACAGATACCAACCAAAAAATCCACCTTTTTAGTGATAGTCTATCAGGTCTCCAGGCCATTGTCCGTCACAGAGCTAGACACCCTCAGGCAATCAAAATAAAGTTACTTTTAAAAGACCTAAATTTCTAAATTTCCCTGGCACACGTTTCTGCCCATAGGGGTGTGATCGGTAATGAACTGGCAGATTCCTTAGCAAAGAGTGCCACATGGACTGCTGTATTAACTATTCTCTTCCAGCACCTCCTTCGTACATTAAGAGAATACTTAAACTATCTATGCTACGGGATTGACAGACCTGGTGGGAAGAATCAGAAAATGGTAGGTATGCCTTTTCTCTGATACTAAATGCGACTGTCAATGATTGGTCAATTACTACAGAATCAACAGTCTTCCTATCGGGTCATGGGCCATTCCCAAAATACCTTCATAGATTCCATTGCCGACGCACGCCCCTATGCTCTTTTGGAGAGGAGGGCACACCGGAGCATTATTATTTCAGTTGCCCCCTTACTAGTTCCTTCCACATTAGCAATCCTGCGCTTAGGCCTGAGGGATGGCTCGAGAATATTGTTTCTCGTCCATCCCTCACGATCAAATAGAAAAGAATCTATAATCTTTTGACTGATATCTCAAACAGAACTAATTAATTAATTTAAATACTCTATTTTCTGAAAAGCTTCTTAAACTATTAATTGATATTGCGGTTTAATTAAATTTAAGGCTCTACAAAAAGAAAAAAAAGAAAAAAAGAAAGAGGGAAAGATTTATTTTTTTTTGTCTGAGTGTGTTTGAGTGTGTTTTAATCTACGTATGTGAAAATCAATAATTCAATATCAAATCAATATCTGATAGCTATCAAACTTTGTGGAAATATTGTTCACTGATACAAAATCTTTCTAAATTTTTCTCAATAGTTCAATTATTTTTATGAATAACGTGACTTTTTGCCAAAATAGAATTCTTTTTTGCATCATTACTTTACAACTGCGATTTTTTCACTTTTTAAATTAGATTACACAGGTTTGCTAAATTGTAATTTTCAAAATTATTTTCGTGCTACTTTGGGTGTTTCTGATGTGTTTTCACACGCTGAATTCAGAAATGCTTGTTTTTTCGTTTTACAACGTAAGGGTTTTTCACAAAAGAAAAGGATGAAAATCGGAAGAATTTACACTTTTGCTACAACAAATTCGAAACTTAATTTAAAAGCTAATTTAAAATGTAAAGTCTAAAAACATATTAAAAACATTAAAACCACTAAAAGTTACCTTGCACTAGCGCTTTCAGCCGCTATCCGCGGCTATCATCAGGTACGCTATTTTCGTGCATTGATGCATTCGGCGGTCTTGCTACTTGTCTCTTCTTCCACTCCTCATCCAGTATAGCACGCCACCTTGCGTCGATTTCCATTGGTTCTGTATTGCATGAATCGTAGTTTGCCAAAATTTCGACGGCTTCGCGTTTTATTGCGTAAAAGTAATTATTATAGTGGGCTATTTCATTAAAGTTTTTGAAATCTATTTTAATAATATTTTCATTCAGATTTGTTTTGGTTAGGGATGTTGTTATTTTATTACATTTTATATCGTTTTCGCGTGCTTTTATGCGTGTTTTTATTTTTCGTTTTGTCATACCTATATAGCATCCGGTTTTTCCATTTTCGTTAGTGAAATTTATTTTGTAAATGCCTGCCGTTTCGGAGAAGTGGATTTTTGTCATTATCATTTCTTATTCTTTGGAAAATATCACTATTAGGTTTTATTGGAATATTTATGTTTAGTTTAGCTGCTTCAGTTTTTAATTTATTACTTGTGCCTTTGTTATACGGGATTGAGGGGGGGGGGATATATTTTTGTTTTTGTTTTTATGCGTTATTTATATCGTTAAGTTTTTTCAATCTCTTATTATACAGTTTATTTATTAAGTTATTTTTATATCCAGCATTTTGGCATATTTCGTTGACTTTTTGAAGCTCTTGTTTTAGTAAGGTTTTGTTAGAACAAATGTTCATTGTGCGATTTATATAATATTGTATAGCGGCAATTAATATCTGTATGGGGATTACATTTAGCGTTTATAATTCCATTACTATTGTTTTGTTTCTGATACACTGTAGTTTCAAAGGTTAAATTTGGTTTTTTAATTATAGTAACGTCCAAAAAATTTAGTAAGTTTTCATTTTCTATTTCAAGAGTAAATTTAATGTCTGCATCAATTTCGTTTAATTTATCAAGTATGTTTTTTGCGGGGAGGTGCTATTTAGTATTGCAAATACGTCGTCAACATATCTATACCAGTTTTTTCTTTCTTTAAAGTTCTTTAGAATGTTTTCGTTTTCCATTAATCTTAATTTTAGTTCAGTTTTATTCCTGAAATCAGTGATCCCATCGGGACCCCTTTATTTTGTTGGTAGAATGTATCATTAACTCTAAAATAATTTTCGTTTAATATTATGTAATTTGCTGAGATTTTAGAGTCTGGCTTATTTCGTTATTTTCATATTTTTATTTTATTTTTTCATTTATTTTACTTTTTTATATATTAAATTTATTTTTTCTCTTTAACAGAAAAAAAAAAAATCATGAACGAAGGAAAATGGCCAAATAACAACAAACCAAAAATAGCCAACCATGCACATAACACAATAAAAATGTTTGGAAAATTCAAAGATCACAAAAGACCCACCTAAATTTAGACCTATCGTAAACGAAGGAATCCATCGTATATAATATATCGTATAGGACGCCCATCTTATAATTTAGAAACATACATGAAAATCATTTACGAAGAAATTCTCCCCTCATCAAATACTAGTTTAAACTTCACCGACGATTTCCTAAAAAATTTGAAAGAAATAAAATTAGAACCTGGCGATCTCATGGTTTGCTTTGATGTTATTAGTCTATATCCATTAATTAATACAAAAACAAAAATAATGAAAATAATGAAATTATGAATAAATATATATATATATATATGTATATATGTGGAAATAACGAAATAAGCCAGACGCTAATCTCAGCCAATAACCTAATATTAAACGAAAATTATAGATTTAAGGATAAATTCTACCAACAAAATAAAGATGTCCCGATGGGATCGCCGATTTCAGGAGTAAAAGCTGAACTAAAACTAAGATTAATGGGAAAGGAAAACATTCTAAAAAACATTTTAAAAATAAAACACTGGTATAGATATGTTGACGACGTATTTACGATAATAAATAGCACCTCCCCCCAAAAACATATACTTGATAAACAAAACGAAATTGATGCAGACATTAAATTTACTCTTGAAATAGAAAATGAAAAATTACTAAATTTTTTAGACGTTACTGTAATTAAAACCCCAAATTTAACCTTTGAAACATCAGAAACAAATTAATAGTAATGAAATTATTAACGCTAAATGTAAAACCCCATATAGATATAAAATAGCCGCTATACAATACTATATAAATCGCGCAATAAACATATGTTCTAACAAAACCTTACTAAAACAAGAGCTTCAAAAAATAAACGAAATATGCCAAAATGTTGGATATAAAAAGAACTTAATAAATAAACTCTATAATAACAGATTGAAAAAACTTAACGATATAAATAACGCAAATATATATATATATATATATATATATATATATATATATATATATATATATATATATATATCCCAATGAAGTATAACAAAGGTACAAGTAATAAAATGAATACTGAAGCAAATAAAATAAACATAAATATTCCAATAAAACCTAATAGTAATATTTTCCAAAGAATAAGAAATGATAAAGACAAAATGCACTTCTCCGAAACGGCAGGCATTTACAAAATAAATTTCACTAACGAAAATGGAAAAACCGGAACCTATATTGGTATGACAACACGGAAAATAAAAACACGCATAAAAGAAAACGATATAAAATATAATAAAATAACGACAGCTCTTACCAAAGCAAATCAGAATTAAAATATTAAAATAGATTTCAAAAACTTTAATAAAATAGCTCATTATAATAATTATTTTTACACAATAATACGCGAAGCCGTCGAAATTTTGTCGAACTACGATTTTTGCAATACAGAACCAATGGAAATAAACGCAAGGTGTCGCGCTTTGCTGGATGAGGAGTTGAAGATGAGAGAATTAACAAGACAGCCGAATGCATCAGTTCTCGAAAATAACGTACTTGATGATGTCCGCGGATAGCGGCTGAAAACGCAAGTACAAGGTAACTTTTAGTGGTTTTAATGTTTTTAATAAATTCGAAACTGGTTATGTAAACACATATTAAAATAGGTTATCATTTACATATTACTTTTTAAATGTGTTTCTTTACATTGGAGCTCTTTTAAACCTTTTTTTGTTATTGTTCACGAGTTGGAAGCATTCAGGAGGGGCATTCTGTATGCAGCATCTTCTAACATGTTTACACTCCATCGACCCTGATCCTTCCTCTAAATTTCTTTGATGTCTTGATGAAATGGTTTTTCTTTTTCTTTACTCACATCACCTTGATGTTCCGGGAAATTACTTTGATGTGAGTTGAAAAAGTGGAGCTTTAAGCACAAAAAATCACATTTTTTGTCAAAACTGTACGTGATGGGAATTTTGTAATATATTTTCCTTAATCAGTATCCGAAAATACAGAAGAAAGACACATAACTTCGAAGAAAAGAATTTTGTCGCACATCTGTGTTATTTCATTATATATTAACGACAGTTAAGTAAAGGGTTTTTTAGTAAGACTGTGCATTTATAGATAGAAGTCTTAGAATAAAAATTCGGTTCCAAACCAAAAATATCAAACTTTGTCAGGGTTAACCAGATTTTATCGAAACTTAATACAGAAATTGATTATTCTTTTTAGAAGAAACTGATCGTGGTAGAAGACATCTTGGACCATTTGAAATATTGAAATCGAAAAAAGAATTGTAAAATAATGAACGATATGAAAATAAACAATAATATTCTTAAAAGTTTTCTTTGCTCTTAAAAGCAGCAACATTTGATGCAATTAACACGAATAATGTCTATACAAGATATTAGGATAACTGTGCCTGTAGCAACATTTTCTAGCTTTAAAACAGGAGTAAACTAGTACGTCAGAAACGCCAAAGAAAAATTATTGAGGTGCATACAGCTGTTTCGGTAGCCTAAAGCGTGCCGTCTTCAGTGCAAAAAAAAAATTCTGAATCTGGAGAAGTGCTCGTATATATAGGAGAGGGACCGGATTTAGTTCAACCAATAGGATTACGGAAGAGGTGGGGAGTGTGGCCAATAGGAATTAAGGAATGTGTAGCTGTGTAAACAGTAGAAAAATTAAGGAAATGTGGACTGAATGTAAAATTTCCAACAATCAGACAAATAGGGAACAGCGAAATCACAATTTACAAGGTTTTTAAAATTTTTATAAATATGAAAAGCTTCAAAGAAATCGAGTTCATGAATGGATTTAGGTCTGCAAATTATTTTAGCTGAATTAAATTTAAAATTATGATTTTCTTCCCAGCAATGTTTAGAAATAGCCGATTTATTGGTTTCTTGTTTGCGGACGTAATTCATATGCTCTTTCAGACGAAATTTAAGACTGCGTTTAGTTTGGCCAATATATGATAAACCACACTGACAGGAAATACTATAAATGCCCCAAGAATTATGCATATCAATAGGATCTTTTAACTGAGAAAAGGTGAGTTTATTGGAAGGCGAAAATATTATTTTAAAATCATATTGTTTGAGAATTTTAGCTATGGTTTGACTGGTTTTAGAAAAATACGGTAAAACAATACTGATATTAGATGTGACTGATTTAGTAGACGAAATACGAGGGAGTTGTAATTTTTGGATAGCTTTGTCTATAATGGAAGGGTCATAACCTCTGTCAATTGCGATGGCTTTCAGGTATTTAATTTCAGATTTCAATAAAATAGGATTTGAACAAATATTAAGGGCACGGTTTACAAAAGTATAGAAAGCAGCTACTTTTTGGTTAGGTGGGTGACATGAACGCGCGTGGGGAGGAAGGAGGACTGCAAAATTTTTACGATAGACAGTGGTGGAAAATCCATTTACAGTGCGAGAGACGAGGATATCAAGAAATGGAAGGGAGCCATTATTTTCTATTTCATATGTAAACTGGATATTACTGTCAATTGAATTTAAGGTTTCTAAGACATGGTCAATTTTGTGATGAGATATGTCGATAAGCGTGAAGGTGTCGTCAACGTAACGGGTCCAAAAAGGAGAAGATATTTTCTTAAAAAGTTTGCTTTCGAAATAGTGCATGTAAATGTCTGCGAGAATTGGGGAGAGAGGGGAACCCATGGCTAAACCTTCAGACTGACGATAGAATTTATTTTGGAAAGAAAAAGTGGTTTGTGATAAACAAATGCGGGTAAGCGAAATTAATTCTTGTATTTCAAAAGAGGTGAAATGAAACTCTTTTAATCTATTTTCGAGACAGTTTGTTTTTCGACAGTTTCGAACAGTTTTTTTTGCACTGAAGACGGCACGCTTTAGGCTACCGAAACAGCTGTATGCACCTCAATAATTTTTCTTTGGCGTTTCTGACGTAGTAGTTTATTCCTGTTTTATTATTCCAACGCCAAGTCTCCTGCTATTATTTTCTAGCTTTGTTTTTAATTTTGAGGCAGTAAATAAAAATAATGGTCAATACCTCAATAAGTTCCTCCTGTCCATGACTGTACTGTGAAATATGAATTATTTTTATGCACGACAAACTGATTTCTAAGAGAGCTTAAAATGCGCAAAATGAGGATATTTTAAAACACAGTTGTGAAAAAAATTTCTGTTCCGGCAGTGAACACTTTTGAAATTTTTTTCAGTAAAGGCGAAACAAAAGTGTCAATTTATTCCAAATGTATGTTTAAAAAGTGTTAAAGCATAATTAACAAAAAGGATTTATTTTATTAATGCTTAAAAAATGTAAAAACAAATATATATAAGCATGTATTATTAACTGGAAACAAATTATTCTGAAAAATTCAACAGTCTTAACTGAAAAATAATTACAAGATAAAAAGAACTTTTTATATACCATATTTTTTAATTTTCTGTTGAATCATATAAACGCTACCGACGACAGCGGGAACCCGGAACAATTGGCTAAAAGTATTAAAAAAATTAATTGCTATCGTGTTTTGAGCTATTATAATATAAAAGTTTCAAATGACTAGCTAGCCGGGAAGTTGGTTAAAAATCGATTGCAAGCTTTGTAATGGTAACGCTGCCGAAGGAAGCAGGGTCCCGAAGCAGTAGGTTAAAAATATTTTGAAAATGCATTTTCACCGTGTTCTGAACTATTCTGAAAGTTTCAAATGTCTAGCTAGTAGGGAAGTTAGTTAAATAAAATTTCTGTCGAATAATATAAACACTGCCGAAGGCAGTAGGGACCTGAATAAGTTGACCGAAAGTATTAAAAAATGTATTGTCACCGTGTGCTGAGCTATCCTGAAAGTTTCAAATGTCTAGCTAATTGGGAAGTTAGGGAAATATCGATTGTAAGCATTGTACTGGTAATGCTTTCGAAGGCAGCAGGAACCCGAAACAGGTGGCCAGAAATATTAAAAAATGCCTTTTCACCGTGTTCTAAATCACTCTGAAAGTTTCAAATGTCTAGCTAGTCGGAAAGTTAGTTAAATAAATTTTTTGTCGAACATATAAACGCTGCCAAAGACAGTAGGGATCGGAAACAGTTGACTAAAAGTAGTAGAAATATGTATTGCCACCGTCTTCTGAGCTGTCCTGCAAGTTTCAAATGTCGGAAAGTTAGTTAAAAATCGATTGCAAGGTTTGTACTGGACAAACAAACAAAAAAACAAGAATCGAAATTAATAAAAATTATAAAAACATGGTAATAACATTTCAATTACTCGATTATTTGACAAACTTATAAATACCAGATACAGTAAGTTTTTCTTTCAGATATTTGCTAGAATTTTACGTGTTATTCCCTCTTTTTCTCCCCCCCCCCCCCAAAAAAAAAAAATAAAATAAAATAAAATAAATAAATAAATAAATAAAAATATCTTCTAAAAAGTTAAAAAATATATATCTTTTCATGAACTTATTGAACTATTACGATCTATTTATGAGTAAAATGAATTGATACTTCAATGCACATTCGGAATTTTGTAGAAAACTGAGTTTTCTGCACTACTAAACGTCGAATGAGCCAGTGTTGAATAGGACTGTCCATTACTGGCCATGGTAACATTTTGTCGTACCAGTGTCAGACACCCAGAAATACACTATATATTGAAAGAAAATTAGGAAATAAATTGACATATTATTTGAATTATGTTTTACTTATTTCAGTGATATAAAAACGAATGGTAAAAGAAGTAACTTAAAATAAATAAATAAATAAATAAATAAATACATAAATACATAAAAAACAAGCAGAGACAAAACAAACAAAATTTTATTTCCTGATTCAAAACTACAATGGAAAACGGCAAAATAAAATAACGTTTTTGATACGTCATGATTGAGAAAGTAAATTTATAATTTATCGCCACAAAATTTCGCCAAAAACATTCAGTACCTTTTTTTCAAAAAGCGTTCTGTGAGACCGATGTTCCCAATAAGCATGATGAAAACATGTTCCGACCAAAGGGTTAACTTAAGGTTTTATTGAGCCTAGAATGCTTTTATTGTTATTATTATTTTATTTCTTTTTTCTTCTTTTTTTTTTTTGGGGGGGGGGGTATAATTTTATTGTTTGATTTGTAACAATCTTTAGAAGAATTTTGTAAAATACAATAAAAGATTTCTTTAATCGTTTCTGTACCATATGTATTTGGAAATTCAAAATTATTAATGCATCGTTTGTTTAAAATACTGTTAAATAAAGAAGCAAATTTGATTAAAGTAAAACTGATTTTTCTTTGCTTAAATCTTTTTCTTTGTTCTAAACAATAGGATGACAAACGACTATCAGTAAAAATGTGTCCCCTTTTAGTTCATGAAAAAAATCTTTTAATCAAAATCATAAAAATAAACAAGATTTTAAATATATATCCACATTTGAAACGAGAAAATAATACTTGAAAATAAAAAGTCTCACGAAAGAGAAGGAAAACATTTGCAAATTACTTTTTGCATATTAAAATACTTCTTTCTAAGTTGTGTTTAGGGAAACAAGTTTATTTTTCTCCATTGTTTTTTACGTTTGTCTGTTCTTATTCAAATAGAAACGTTTAAATAAAATAAAAAGGTGATAATAATACGAAACTTGCTTTTTGATATGAAGTAAAAGTTGTGCAACTATGTAAGAAAAAATATTATTAAGAGGATCTTATGGAAAATGTGCCAAATCGATTCCATTCCGTTCCATACATTTTAAACAATTCTCTGTAGTATAAACCCACTCTCTTGAATTTTCAAATTCTGTATTTTTCCTTTGAGAATGAAAATGAGAAAAAAAAAAGGGGGGGGGGGGGAGGGGAGACGACTCGAAATAAAAAAGTACATAAAAAAATCGAACCACTTCGATTTACTGAGCCAAATCATAGTCTTTTCGATTCCATAACAAAGAAAGGAAAGCATTTACTAGATTTCATTTCATTTTTTATTTTACCTTTTTGAACCTTTAAAGTATAAAGAAAATATTTATTTAAATTTTCAACAGCCATCACTAAAATTTGAATTTACATTTTGTGTTTGTGTGTTTTCTGTTTGTAGTTCGTGCACAGGGGCACACAATTTTTTTTCTTATTATTATGGCCTATCAACAGTATTTGCATATATCGCGATAGCAGGCACAAAAATCACCAATTAATTTGCAAATTGGTACACATGTTTATGCACCATATATAAATAACAGTATGACTCTTGGTGTCTTATATTGTTTATAATTCGTGTACAGAGACACACCGAAGTATTTCTTATAAATATGGCCTATATTTTAATAAACATATTTTGAAGTTCTATAATGACATGTACAACCAATTTCATTCAACATAATGAAATTAACACACATCATTAGGATGCTTAGAAGCATGTTTTCTCTCGAAAAGGTTTTGAATAGACATAATAATTATCTACAGGGTCACATAAAATAATTCTGATAACGTTTTAACAATTATCCAAATGAAGTTAAATTTGGTTAAAATATTTGAACCAACAACAACATGGAAATTATTATTTTCTTACAAGGAAATGGGTGTGTAATTTTTACTTGTGCACATAACGTTTGTGGCTCGTGTATTGCGATACACAAAAGAATTTTTTACCATCACGACCTACAGACTGAATTTAAATTAAGTACATTTTAACACGGTTACAGTCCAATCAACGTAATTAGCATATGTTATTAGAATGTTTAATAGCCAATTTTTATCAGTCAGGCTTGGATATTTGATATTTTTAATTTTTTTGAAATTTTTAGGATATTTTAATTATGTCAAACTATTAGGCACGCTTTATTTTTATTTATTTATTTATTTTTTAAATAAATAAATATGTCTTAAGGTTTTGGGGGAATCAAAGATGAAGATCATCTGTTATTTTACAAAAAAATTACCAATTTACGTAAGGCAATACTTTCTCCGCCAAAAGCGAACAGTATTGACAGTTATTTTTTCTTCCATTACAAAAAAAAAAAAAAAAAAAAAAGATCTTTATCTTTTAGCGTCAAAACAGAATCAGAAAAGTATATATTTCAGTAAATACATACTGACGAAAAATACCCAAAAAGAGTAAATTATGTGCGGTTAACTTTTGGCGCAAAAAAAAAAAAAAAGACCATGAAATTGCGCATTACGAAATATTGCATAAATTTAAAGGTAATTTATTGCTTGCGCCAGAAATAACTAGGTATGAAATTTTTAAGAGGCCTTAAGTAAATCAGAAATAAGAGGAATTCACAAACCTATGGTGGCTTCCTAAACTTTTATGTAATGCGGCTCTGTACCTTGTGTTTTATGGTACACCTGAAAAAAGTTCCATTCCATTATTTCAATATTTATTACTATTGCATGTAAAAATATTACATCAAAGTCGATTTAACTAACTGAACTGCTATCTAAACCTTCCTAAGAATAAAAGCCGAAGTTTCATAGCTGCAAAAGTATATTGAAATAAAGAAAACAATTTTTTTATGTTTGGAGGAAGAAATAAAATATGGAAGAAATATGATTTAGCAGAAAGCTATTAAAAAATATTTTTACAATAAATAAAAACTTGATTTAATTAACTGTTAAATGGACAAGTGTTCCGCAAATAGCTTTTTTTATTTAAATAATTCAGAAATATGCATCGACAGACTAAATGTATGTAGTAGAGTACCTATACCAGAAGAGTACACCTATTTAGTGCCTGAATATGTCGGATTTTGTACTTAGAGATGTAACCGGGGGAAAAACCCGGGTTTAAACCAGAGAAAGAACCCGGATTTTTGGGAAGGGAATTTTGAAAGTTTTCAAAACAAGGGAATTTTGAAAGTTTTCAAAAGTTAAGAATTTAGCTTTTTTTTTTTTTTTTTTTTTTTTTTCTGAGATTAGATATGTTCTAAGGGATATCAAAATGTTATCTCACATTTAGATGTTTTTTATGATCTATCAGTTTTTAAATAGTGCTTTTAAAGTCTATAAATTTAAAAAGTGCGAGTTTCAAATTTCATTAATTAACAGACTTATTTTATGTTATTGCAGTATATTTATATATCTTAGTTCTGACTGTATACACACTGAGTTCAATGTAACACTTTTTTTTTTTTTTTTTTTTATCGCAATCGGAGTTTATCATGTTTCAGTTGTGTATCTTTAACATTTTATTTAAAAAATAAAACAAAAATGCTTCAAAGTATTCTACATCTACTAAAACAATCAATAATATTACAATGGGAAATATTATTTCAATTAAAATTTCAACAATATTAATATGCAAAAAATGAAGAAAGAAAGAAATAACAGCCAAATTATTAATAATTAGCTATTGAATATTTTATGTATTGATTTGATGCATTAAAAAAATATTGCTCTAATTCTTAATAACCGAAGAACTCATGTTCGATTTTGTTGCCCGTGCTCTTTAACTGATTGTAACAAAATTTCATGAACTATTGTGAAATTCTGTTCGATGAATTATATAATAAAATTTAATAATTTTAAAGCATTATAACCATAATTTAATTTCATTGTGTTATTTTTTTAACATATTTATTATGGTATTCATAAAAAAAAAAAAAAAAAAAAAAAAAAAAAAAAAGTTCTAGAATTATTTAAATAGGCAGAAAAACTTCACCATTTATTATTGTCAATAACGTAAATGTTTAATTTTTTACATTTTTTTTTTTTTTTTGGAAAATAATAACATAATTTTTTACATTACTTTTATTTAAGCAAATAGAATAAAAATGATATTGAAACAAGTTGTTTGTACGCTTAAAAGAAGTGAAATTAAATCGAAAAACTGAATATTAGTTTCTTCCCATCAAAGTTTCCAAAGTTCTCAAAATTCCCGGTTTAAACCTGAAAATTCCCATGTTTATTCCCCTGAAGCAAAATTCCCGGGTTTTTTACATCTCTATTTGTACCTAAGAAAACGGCAGTCGCGTAAAAGAGTTATTCTGCTTTTTTTCTCAAAAAATTTGCTGCAAAAAACATCGTTTCCTAGTGAAAGCGTATGGAGAACATGATCTGTCGGAAACAACGTACAGAGATTGGTTTCAATTATTTTGAGGTGAGTGGCAAAATGCGCCTGTTCAAACGAAAAAGTTCGACGATGAACAGTTCAAAGATTCATCTGAGATAATTTAGTTTTCTGAAACACTAAATGTAGATGCGCCAACAGTTAGTAAAGCATTTAAAAGCAGTGGGGATGATTCAAAAATTTGGAAACTGGGTGTCACATAAATTGACAAAAAGAGATGCTACGAAACGCTTAAATGTTTCCAAAGTATTGCTACAGCGCCTAGAATAAACAGTGTGGAAAGCGGCGAATAAAATTGTACTAAAAAAATTAAGCCTGTCACCAGATGTCATTGTAATGGAAGTTCACGACAACAAAACCGAGACTCCCTATTGGTTAGTTATATGTTTAGATCACGTGATTAAACTGACGAAACTGGGAAAAGCCAATCAGGTCTTCGATTTGAGCAATAGCTTCGATCACAGCGACATCTGGGTAAGCTTGATTTTTGTAGCATCATTTTAACATCACGGTTATAGGCGATTGCCACACTATTTATTCTAGACGCTGTAGTATTGCTTCAACGGTAATATCGGAAGTCCTTTTTGTTTTGGCATTGTGACTGGCAGTGAAAGAGGATTCGTATGACAATCCAAAGCACAAGAAATCATGAACACGTCGCGGTGAACCATCAACATCAATATCAGACACGAATATACCAGATTAGAAGATTATTCAGTGCATTTGCTGGAGTCTTCGGTGTGGGTTCCCATGATCTGCTGCAAACAGGTCAAATGGTAAATGCTGAACACTAGAAAGTACAATACAATTTCAATCGCGCACTTAAAGGCAAATACCCGAAATATGCTTAGATACATGAGAAAGTCATTCTGCTTCATGACAAAGCCAAAACCAAATGTTACAACCCGATTGAAGGAAGCTTTGAAGGGATCTCGGTGGGATTTTTTTACCCCACTTTCCATGTTTCCCAGATATAGCCCCTTCTGATTACCCCTTGTTTCGGTTCAGATAGCAAGGCTTTCCTAAACAAAACTTTACATGTTTCAAAGACATTGAAAACTGGCTTCAAGAAAGTATCAAATCAAAATAATCTGATTTTTTTTTTTTTTTTTAATTGCAAAATCCATTTGTTACCCGAAAGATAGGAAAATATTGTTGAAGGGCACTAGTTTCAGCACCTGTACCTGTCGAAGAGCACTACTTTCAGCAAATTATATTGTACTATTCTATTTCAATAAACATGTACTTCCTGTCCAAAGAACAGCGATAATTAATTCAAGTACCCAACAAATTGAATTACGGTGGGTGTTCAAATTATTAGACTTTTTTTTTATTTTGATATTTTTCCAGTTACCTAAAGCTATCAGTTCTCGGGAAAAAATGTCGGGATTTAGATGCTTGCGAAGAATAGGAAGCTTTATGCAAAACAGGTTAGGGTATAAAACGTTTGCACACGTTGTCATGTTTTATGTCGATGTTTCCGGCTGTAATGATGACGGTATCTTTAGTTGAACGTGCGTTATTGGTGAAGCTGTTTTACGAAAACGAGGGAAATGCTTTTGCTGCAGTTCGTGAATTTCATCGTATAAAGAACCTACGACGTGGACCAATGTCTACTAAACGTATCCAGGTCATGATTAAGAGATTTTAAGGGACGGGGACATTAGAAATTCAACCTGGAAAAGACTGTAAACCTGTCACACCGGTACTCGTTGATGTCGTCAAGACAGCTGTTGCCGCACAGTCACAAGACATTAGAGTTCGGGGGCAGTAGCCCACGTGCAGTTCCTCGACAAACAGACTATTCTTACAGCACTGTCCGAAAAGTGCTCAGAAACATAATGTACAACTTCCCATAAAAGATCCACCACAACCAAGAGCTTCTTGATAGGTACAAGCCACAACGTCTCTCATTCGAATTCAAGTTTCTCAACAGAATGACTGTTGATCTGTCATGGCCTTGGAATGTTCTGTGGAGCGACGAAGCTCATTTCTACCTCAATGGGACAGTCAAATCACAAAATTGCCGCATTTGGGCTAAGGAAAATCCGCGGATGCACACTGAAATTCCCCTACATTCTCCAAAGGTGACTGTATGGTGTGGATTCACGGCGACATTCATTCTTGGGCCATTTTTCTTTGAGGAAATAATTGCACGTACTCCTGTCACATGTTCCGTTACGGGCCGTCGGTACCATGACATGTTGCAGGCGTTTGTTCTGCCGCAACTACAGCATGAACATCTGTGATGAACATTTTGGAACTACATTTTTTTTTTCGCAATTTTCTGAGCGCATCTCGTGTCTAGTCTATACACAAGAAATTTCGTTACATTTCGTTCACCCATTTGCGCTGTAGGATGTCGTTTATAGGGGAAGTTTAATTATAACCACCCTCAGTGGCGGCTCGTGAAAATTTTTCTCCAAAATTCAAATAAAAAGGACTATGTAACACTTAGAAAGACTTTCTACAGAGAGTGCATCACTCAGGTCTAGGACCCTCTTTTAGTCAACTAGCTTTAACCCTAACACTACACACCATTAAAATTTAAATTCAAATGTCTCAGAGTGTAATATTATTTAGCTTACGCTAATTATATCCCTCTATCTTTTAATTATAGAATTTCAAGTGTTATATTTATGTTTCTTATCTATTGGAATTTAGAAAGTCATGATTAATGTAATGTGGATACATATTACATACAACGTGTATACATACAACGTGTGGATACACGTTGTCATGTTTTATGTCGATGTTTCCGGCTGTAATGATGACGGTATCTTTAGTTGAACGTGCGTTATTGGTGAAGCTGTTTTACGAAAAAAGGGGAATGCTTTTGCTGCAGTTCGTGAATTTCATCGTATAAAAAACCTACGGTGTGGACCAATGTCTACTAAAGGTATCCAGGTCATGATTAAGAGATTTGAAGGGACGGTAACATTAGGAATTCAACCTGGAAAAGACTGTAAACCTGTCACACCGGTACTCGTTGATGTCGTCAAGACAGCTGTTGCCGCACAGTCACAGACATTAGAGTTCGGGGGCAGTAGCGCACGAGCTGTTCCTCGACAGAAAGACTATTCTTACAGCACTGACCAAAAAGTGCTCAGAAACATAATGTACTACTTCCCATACAAGATCCACCACAACCAAGAGCTTCTTGATAGGCAATAGCCACAACGTCTTTCACTCGAAGTCAAGTTTCTCGACAGAATGACTGTTGATCTGTCATGGCCTTGGAATGTTCTGTGGAGTGACGAGGCTCATTTCTACCTCAATGGGACAGTCAAAACACAAAATTGCCGCATTTGGGCTAAGGAAAATCCGCGGATGCACACTGAAATTCCCCTACATTCTCCAAAGGTGACTGTCTGGTGTGGATTCACGGCGACATTCATTCTTGGGCCATTTTTCTTTGAGGAAATAATTGCACGTAGTCCTGTCACATGTTCCGCTACGGGCCGTCGGTACCATGACATGCTGCAGACGTTTGTTGTGCCGCAACTGCAGCAAAGTCTAGTCCTTACATCAACCATTTTCACGCAGGCGGGTGCGCCCCCCATATTTCCATGAGTCCGTGAAGGTGCTATTGCTCCAACACTTTACATACGAACGTGTTATTAGTCACTTCTTTCGTAATCCATGGCCACCACGTTTGCCGGATCTAAATCCGTGAGATTTCTCTTTATGGCGGCACTTAAAAAGTGTGCTGTATCGTGGAGGTGTTGCAACGTTGAATGACTTAACGAACTCCATAACGCTTCATGTGCAAAGCATCATAACTAATTAGTTACTATCTTCTTTTGAACACACTGTCCATCGACTTGAAATTTTGCAGGTGAATGAGGGTGGTCACATGGAGCACCTTTTCTTCATCGTCCTGGACACGATTAACAACTGCTCCTCTTGAGCAATTTCTGCTAATCTGTTCTTGTTTCTGCAAACTGAGCTTTTTTTTTTTTTTTCTCAAACACCGTACTGTTATTTTTTCCCAACCTTTATTTAATGTGATTCGATTACAAGGTGATCTGAAACTAGTCAGTGAATGTTAATAATGTTTCTGTATCCCGTTTTCGCCGTTTATTGTGTTAAATTAATTATAACCACCCTCAGTGGCGGCTCGTGCAAATTTTTCTCCCAAACTCAAATAAAAAGGGGTATGTAACACTTAGAAAGACTTTCTACAGAGAGTACATCACTCAGGTCTAGGATCCTCTTTTAGTCAACTGTCTTTAACCCTAACACTGCACACCATTAAAATTTAAATTCAATGTCTCAGAGTGTAATATTATTTAGCTTACGCTAATTTTATCCCTAAATCTTTTAATTATAGAATTTCAAGTGTTATATTCATGTTTCTTATCTATTGGAATTTAGAAAGTCATGATTAATGTAATGTGGATACATATTTAAAAAAAAAAAAAAAACAAAAAAAAACACCATGTTTCTCACTTACTTTTGGATAATTTAAATTAACTTTCAATAAATAAAGAAATAAAACGGGCTACCATCTTAAAAAAAAAAAAAAAAAAAAAAAGAAAAGAAAAAAGAAAGAAAGAGAAAAGAAAGAAAAGAAAATAAAGAAAAGGAAACATTGCGGATGTTTCTGTTAAATCGCATTTAAAAGAAAAATCCTTTAATAATAAATCACAATTTTATGCAGCTATTTAATCCATTTATCCATGTAAATCCATTAATTATTTATCTAAAAATTTTACAATTTATTTACATAAAAGTTTTAATACACTATTCTGAAGGAATAAAAAAAATCGCATATTATTTTTATTTTTCCCCCCTCATTTAAATTCAAAGCACTTTAGTTAAATAGGTCTTAAATTCTTATACAAGCTTTTATCTCAAAGGCTAGTCTAGAAAATACTTTTGACTATTACCAGATTTCTTTTTCAAACACTAAAATTTTAAACTATCATATATAACTCTAAAAAATTCACCGAAAAATCAATAAGGGAAAAAAGAAAAGAAAAACGTAATGCAGAAGTCGCCAAATATTACCCGTGGTTAACAGACAGTTTTTTCTCCTATAGTTTTGTTCCAAAGGGCCAGGACTCTGCTGGCCCAACGGCGATAAAATAACAGCTTGCTTAAACTGATAAAGCAGTTAGTCGCCAAATATATCAACCCGATCTTCTAGTAGAATAAACTGTACAAAAAAACACGCCAATTTCGGGCCGAATGAAAACGGCTCACTGTATTAGATAAGGAAAAGGGAAGTAGCGGTCTCTCTCTGAGTCATTAGTGATTTGTGACAGCTGAAAAAATATATTGACAAATAAATGATAATGAAAGAAGATTAAGAAAAAGTTAGATAGACGTAGTTATTTTGTATATATGTTTTTGAACAGTTATTAAAAAAAAAAAAAATATTATTATTATTATTACTATTTTAATCGAGAAAAAATTTAGGTGGGGCCGTGCCTGCTGGCCCTCAATGTAGAACCGCCACTGACCACCCTGTATATTATGTAATGATTTCCATGCGCTATATAAATATGATCAATTTAAAAGTTTGAATGTCAAATAAATATTAATATCGTCGATTCACAGAAATTATGTAAAAATTGTTTATAATTCCATACCCAGCCTTGCAATTCTACATATACATGTAAAATATGCAATAAAATTCACAACAATTTGCTTCATTTAAGTGAGCAGGAAATGACTGGTTTTGGATAGCGTGACGCAAAAGACAAATTGATTTATTGAAATAAATAATTTAAATTTATTATGCAAACTCAGTGAAAGTGTCATTATTTGACAGTATGTTTGAAAATTAAAAGCACTGTTTCAATGTGTGAATATACTTTATTAGGACAAAACAAAGGTAATTTTAATGGAATCTAAAAACAAATCTTTTAAAATGACATCGAGGCGTGACTGGAATTTTTATATCATTCCTTTTAAAACTGTTATTTTGAAATTAAAATGCAAATGAAAAAGCATCAGTGAGTATATTTTATATATTTGTCTTATCTTGAAGTTAAAAGTATTATGTTTGCATTGTAAATATAAATAAAAGAAAAAAGCAAATGATCAAATAAGAAAATCTATGTGTATTTTAACTAATAGAAAAGCGTCACTTAAAACTTGATATCATTATTTTTAAGACCCATATATTAAATTCTTATAGTGATAAAGTAGCTGCGTCACAAACTTTTAACCCGTTAAGGGTTTTTGTACTGATATTACTTTTTAGAGGTTATTGATCAAAAAATTAAAACAAATCCTTCCGGCTCATAGGAAGGTTAGGTTGATTTATCTTTTCTTATCAAGTTGCCACCATTTTTTTCAAAATGGCAGCTACAATTTATTAATGAACTTGGTTGATATATTGATGAGGTCTATGTATATATGGAGTTTTAAGCAAATTGGTTCAAAAGTTATTGTGATAATTTTCAAGTGGCCACCATTTAGAAACAAAAGGACAGAGTGACTGAGATACGCAGTGAACTTATCAAAGATATTTGAATGATATGTTAACTGTGCAAATGTGATTCAAACTGATTCCGTATTACAAAAGTTATTGTAATAAAAAAATTTTAAACGGTTGCCACTTGGAAACAAAATGGTGGAGCAAGTTGCCTAGCAAACTTATCCAAGATATTTGAATTGTATTAAGTTCACTCCCCAAGTTTGATTTGAACAAGTTTAGTATTCTAAAAGTTATCGTGGTAGCACATTTTCAAGTAGCAGCCTGATTTCAAGTGGCTGCAACTTGGAAACTAGGTAAATGTTGGAACAAAATTCATCCAAGATATTTGTGCAATAAGTTCAATGTCCAACTTGAACTGATTCAGTATTTCAAAAGTTATTCTGATGATAAATTTACAAGTGGTAGCCTGATTTGAAATGGCTGTACTTAAGATATCGGTCATTTTGTTAAAAATGGCAGATAAAATTCACTAATAAACACTTGGTTGAGACGTTTATGTGGTGAATGTAAACATCAAAATTCAAGCAAATGCGGTCTTAAGTGTTGATTTGAAATTTTCATCTAGCCTTCACTTGAAAACAAACTGCAGAGCAACTTAGTTAATGAACTCATCTAAGATATTTGTAAGATATTTGTATAACTTTGGTTCAACTAAATTTTGAGTATTATGTCGAAAGTTATCGTAATCACAAAATTTCCATTATATATACAGAAAAACCCAATTTATACATCTTTTACATTTATACGTCCTTTTAGTGAAGTCCTGATTCATTCCTATTCATTTGAATGAAAATTTTCTTTGTTTATAAGTCACACAATACTAGTTATGTCTTTTTCACTTTTCTAAAATTCACAAAATTTCTTGAATGGTCATTATTTGACCATCTATAATAATAAAGGAAGATGTCTGTCTGTGAACATCTATACGTTCAGCCCCTATTGAATGCAGAACTACAAAATTTGACATACGGGTGCTCAGAAGCCTGCCCGAGTGCACAGTGAAAAAATAATTTAAAAATTTTAATTAGTTCCGTAGATATTAATTAAAACGTCAACCAATGTCTAATTAAAAAGCGAGCCGATCGTTTTTTCCGCCCTCCAAGTAGAATTCAGCCTGTTCCTCAAAAGAAGAAACACAAAGAGAAAATTTTGCTCCTTTTTATAAAGCCATGCAAGCTTAGCGGTTGCAGATATTGAAAATACACCTGTACCACGAGAAAGAGCATTTATTACCGATTCTTACGGTACATTTTTTTTTTTTTTTGAAAAATACGGTGTTTTTATAATTTTTAAAAACAGTCCAAAATTTCTCTTCATCTTGATCATCATTTTTGAATCGCCCTGTATGGCAGAGTAACTGTTTCATTTCTTAACAACGGGTACATTTAAAAAGGTCATTTAATCCTTTTTCGAACCATATAAACATTTTAACCAAATACGGATTAGCGATCCATATTTTTAGATTTTACCAAATATCGATTTTTTCACGAAACATTTTATAACTCAAAATCTTTATGAGATAATTTTTTTTTTTTTTTTTTTTTTTTTGTACATAGACCTCCATTAAAACAATCATATTTCAAAAGATTGAGAGATTTTTTCAAAAACAGAATCCGTTATAAATTTTTAAATTTTCTGCATGCCTGCAGTTTTTGATGACATTCTGAATCCGCATTTGCGTTCGAACAACAGTGGAAACTATCTTTTAAGTTTGCAGATGATATTTCGAAAGTAGAGCGAAAGAGAAAGATCTTTTTCTGATTGAGGTCACGTTTTTGGACTGCGATTAAAAATTGCAAATTTCAAAATTCTTCAATTTCCTTTGTCGCACACAAAACTAACTATACAGAGTTTTTCATCACAAGACAAAGTTGTAGTTCAAATTTCATCGATTTCGGAGAATAAACAAAAAATTTACATTTTAATTGCAAATTAAATTTAATTCTAGGCGCCACCGAGCGGGACTTTGCTAAAGTCAGAAATTTGAAAGATCATAACCTGGTGAGCGAACAGGCTGTTTCAGACATTGAAACTGGAAGAGGGCACCACAGGTGCTACCGAGCGGGAGTTCCCTGCAATTAAATTTTTCAATAAAGCTACCTTAACTATTATGTCAATAAGCTGTTGTAAGACCTAAAACGGGAAAAAGGCGCCACAGGCACCATCGAGCGGGAGTTTCGTAAAGTCGGATTTTTCAAGTATCGCGAACCAGCTGGTCGCCGAAGGCGGCTAGTTCTAAATATAAATTTTGATGAGTATGTGAACTTTGATATCAATATCATGACTTTGGAGTTATTTACAATCTATTAACTAATTAAAAACAAATTGTCTGATGCTAATTTAAGCGATAATGATGCAGAATGTGAAGAAGTTATTCTTAAAAGCGGACAATACCTAATCTTGGCAACAGCTATGGCCTGTGTTATGGAAAGATTTATTTTCATAATTACTCATTACCAAATGTATTTTTTTAATTCTGTTTCCACTTTCAGAAAATTCACAACTATTAAATTAGTACTCATTTTCGAAAAAAAAAAAAAAAAAATGATTTTTTAAAATTTTTATATATTATTTTTGAGTTCAAAAATGCGAATTTTCACACAAATTGTTTTTTTTTTTTTAACCACAAAATGAAACACTAAAAATGTAAAAAATCAATTTTTGGAAAATGAGTACTAATTTAACAATTTTGAATTTTCTGAACATGAAAATGATTTTTTAAAAATGCATTTGATAACGATAACTAACGATTATCTGTTTCAAAATTAATTTTCAATTTGATTTTTAGTACTGAAAGAGTGCTTGACAGAAGTGCAGTAACTGGAATAACTAAATTTAATATATAATATCAGGGTTAGCAGGTTTATGACGGTTTAAACTGTCATGTCAAAAAACCTTGTGTCCAAAACTTTAAATTTAACACTTCTTGGTATTATTTTAACAATGAAGTAGTCATATTTAGAGAAATTAAAAACTAATTAAAAAAAGGGCTTAGCTTATATGTCTCCCAGGGATGAAAATGGTTTACACTCAAAAAGCCTGAAAGCTGATTGGGGGGGGGGGAGGAGGGGGCTTAACATCAGTGGTGGTCTCGTGCAACAATACACAAATACAATTTTACTACAGAACAATATAGTATAAACAATTGTATTCATTCAATTCATCTCGTTCAATTAAATATTTTATTGCAATGTTTGACACAACACAATATAAATAATAAAAATATTAGTTTTAGTTTTGATACAGAAAGTTTTATAAGTGAATTGTTATCCGAAAGTTGCGGACAAATTTTTTTATAAGTGCAGACAAAAACTGTCAGCAAGCCGTTTTTCTGTGTCCGTGACTATGTCACTGTGTTTCTGCCACTGGGGTTAAAAATAATTCTTAGAAGTGTATTATCTGTTTCTTATGAGTGCTTATGATTTCTATTTAAGTATAAAAAACAGATATTTATTATATAGGAATTTGTATATTCTAAGGTGATCCAGTTATTGCATTTTAAGTTATAGAAATTTTATAAAGTCTTATTAAAAAAAAGTTCTATTAAATATATACTGATTGATAATTAAAAGATACCGTAAGTTTTTTACCTCAATGAATGAAATTACTCTGCTATTAAATATTGCATTATGTCCTTTCATTTTGGGTTTTATAGTCAATAGCATGTTTTAATGTTGTACTACAATTAAGAATTTGAGGTATTGCATGACTAGTTGAACTAGATTTTAATATAAATTACATAATGCAATTCTATTTTTATCTAAGGTGATGATGGACAGTATATATCTCTTTTGTAAATTACTGCCATAAAGGTATGAAAATTTGCATTTATATGCATTGAAATTTAACATCACATTAAAATTTCAAGTAGAGTCACTCCATTTTTTTTTTTTTTTTTTTTTTTTTTTTTTTTAAATATGTTTGATCGCTAAAAAGTTTCATTGAAATTTCAACATTTAACATAATTTTAAAAAATAACCTATCGTTTAAATCACAAAGTAATAACTTAATACATTTAATATATTTTTAAAATATAATAATGCTAAAGTAAGAGAAAAAAATAATTAGCAGGAAAAATTTAAAAACTTTCAAAAAATATAAATTTTGATTTTTTCTTTTAAATTTAGTTAGTTTTAAAGAATTTTTAATATATTTAATTGTATTACTATAATTTACCACCTATATATACAAATTTTTATAGCTCTAAGACAATTTACAAAAATGATTCATAATGTTCACTCTCACCATAAGACGATAAAAAAAATAATTTATGCATTTCTTAAATAATTTTATTAAATTATTGATTTTTGCATATTATATTTGGCATTTAAATGGATGTTTGATATACCAACTCTTTTCCTCTGAAAAAGATAAAAGAAAATATTGAATCCATTAGAGGTGAAACTAATTTTAATCGAAATAAATCTCAATTAAAATTTATTTTATGTTGGTATCTTCATCTATCTTTTGTCTTCTGAATGTTACAATAGTAGTAAATAATTCAAATTATATATACCGGGTGATCCAAAAGTCAGGACCAACTTTAAAATTGAATAATTCGAAAACGAATCAAGATACAAAGATACGGTTTGCACCAAACGGATGAAAAAGAAACCGGGTTTTGTGTGGCAAAGGAAAGAAATTAGTTCTGTTGGCGACCAGCAGATGGCGCTATAGTGTTTTATTTCACCAAAAGATTATTTACAAATGAAAAAAAAAATGCTGACAGCTTACAAGTCAGCTTAATTACAGTTAATTAGTACTACTACATTAACTGTTCAATGTCCATCATTCAGAAGTACAGCTGTGAGATGATTCACCACATCGTTCACAGCATTTAGTAGCATTTCTTGCGTTATGGCAGACACATTTTGGCGGATGGCATCTTTCAGTGCTGCTAGTGATGCCGGTTGGTCGCGGTACACTTTTGACTTCCAAGAATCTCCACAGCCAAAAGTCACAGGGTGTCAGATCGGGAGATCTTGGAGGCCATGCGTGATTAAAGTAGCGACTGAGAATGCGATATCTCGATGCATATAAGCTTCTAATACCATTACCTGCTATAGTTTTTCCTTTTTATATCGTTTGTTGCTTTGCATAATCCTACATCAGAAATACGACAGCGCCATCTGTTGGTCGCCAACAGAACTATTTTTTATTTCTTTGCCACACAAAACCCGGCTTTTTTTCCCATCCGTTTGGTGCAAACCGTATTTTTGTATCTTGATTCGTTTTCGAATTATTCAATTTTAAAGTTGGTCCTGACTTTTGGATCACCCTGTATATGAAAGTGATAAAAATAAATAGTTTTAAATTAGTAAAAAACCCAGTTTAAAAGTGTGAAAATCGCTAATCGAAATTATAATCGCAAATAAATCGTTATTTTAACCCCTCTTTCATCCCCCCCCTCCCCCGCCGAAAAAAAACGACATACAAATTCTTTGCAGAATCGTTCTGATTTCTAATCTTTCTCCATCCTCAATATATACCGTAAAATTCTGATAGTAACCTCCCTTTTTTTTCCAACGGGGGGTGGGAGGGGTTATAATTGAAAGTTTCCAGAAAAGTTCGACGAATTCGTAAGGGGGGGGGGGATTACAATCGGAAGTTTCACAATCTTTTTCCAAAAAACATAAATTTTATTAATTATATATATAATAGCTATTAAATTGTATTAACAATATAATAATATTGATTATTATTTATTAAATTTTATTAATAAACATAACTTTGAAAAAGAAAATGTATCCCGAATAATCGACATTAACATGTGATGTACACGTGCAACATCCCCCCCCCCTCTTATAAACAAATTGCGAAGTCGTCTAGAAGATTCGCTGACAGTTAAACAAACAGTAATTGCACTGCTATTAACAATTAACTGATATGCAAGAACAGAACAGGGTGAACAATAACTATTAACGTTATTGAATGATTTAAAAGTAAAAAGAGAATTTAAAATTTAGAAAAAAGTTATGATCGCAAAAACATAGTTGCATAAACAAGATTGTGAAAGCAATGGTCGCTTACGAATAGCAGTTAATGCTTTGGAGTTTAAAGAATGTAAACCAAGCAGCATTTTTTTATTTGGAGTTATTTTACTTTAAAAAGATGAGTAAAAATAGCACTTGGATACGTTTACATGCAAATTAGTTTCTAAATAAACATATGACTTCAGATGTTAAAAAAAAAAAGTATGTTTGCAATGCTCCTGGGAAAAAAGAAATCAAAGGTAAGGGAGGAGGGTTATAAACAATATTTTCCGAAAAAGTAAAGTACGAGAAATTTCAGTGGGGGGGGGGGGGGTACTATCAGAATTTTACGGTATGACAATTTTTTTTTTTTCAATTTTATTTAATAGATTCTAGAATCTATAAAGAAATTGAATAGTTCAATATCTTTCACTCATATACTTTTTTAGGACACTCACCCTTTCCCTCCACTTTAACACTCGGTGATGAAATGCAATGCAAAAGTCATTTGATTTCCAATCTTTCTCCATCCACGACATAAATGTCAGTGTTCTCTTTAAACACCCTTTATTAAATTCTAGCAGCTATAAAGAAGTAGAATTGTTCAATACCTTACACTCATGTAATTTTTTGAGATGCCCTAATCCCCGTGCTAATGATCGGCGACCATACACCACATGGAATCCTTATGATTTCTAATCTTTCTCATACACAACATAAATGTCAATATTCTTTATAACATGTTTAAATATATATAGAGGTAGAACTGTTCACAATAATTAACTATCATCATTTTTATAACTATAATGCTTTGATCATATCTAACTGATTAACAAACATTACATATGCAATCGTGTGATAAAAATATTGAAACTTGTAACTTCATTTTTACCATGTTTTTATTAACTTCGATTCTTGTTTGTTTGTTTGTCTGGTACAAACCTTGCAATCTATTTTTAACTAACTACCCTACATTTGAAACTTTTAGCATAGATCATTCTATATATACAGTAAAACATTATTTATATGTCTTTTGCATTTATACATCCTTTTAATGAAGTCTTGATTCATTCCTATTCAATTTAATGAAAAATTCATGTGTATGCCGCCCAGTATCAGTTATATGTCTTTTCTACTTTTCTAAAATTCACAAAATTTCACGACCGATCATTACTATACCATTCTAAGTATAAATTTTGATCAGTATGTGAACTGTGATACAATATCATTACTTTGGAATTATTCGCAATCTATTAATTAACTGAATAGAAACTGTCCAGTGTTAATTAAAGAGATGATGACATTGAATGCGAAGAAGTTATTCTACTTTTCTTTAAAGGTACAATGGACTGCTTTTTTTTTTTTTTTTTTTTTTGGTCAAAACACAAGGGAAAAATCATTTACAGAACTTAATTCACAATATAGTTCTTTATACTCACTGACAATCAACACATCAGGTAATTATTAAAAATTTTATGTAATTAAATAACTACTAGTAGGGATATAAATCGTACAATATTTATGATTAGAGATATGCAAAATATATAATTATTACTCAAAATGTGTTAATATAGATTTCCAGATATGCAATACAAAACTCAAGATATAGATATCTTAGAAAAATCATTAATCTATGACTTAAGTATACTAACTTTTTTTTAAGTTTAATTATTTTCAAATATAAATTCCCTATGCTAGTTACTATCTTTAAAAAAAAAAAAAAAAAAAAAAAAAAAAAAAAAACCTCTTAATTAGTATGGATTTTGCAGATAAATTTGCAATAATGTAAGTTTTTTTTTTTTTTTTTTTTTTTTTTTTTAATTATCACATGTAAATATTACAAATGAAATAATCATTATAAAAAATCCAAAGTATCCCACGCTTTAAAATCATTAATTACAGTAAAACTATTACACATAAATGAGGAGCAAACATTCAAACCATGTTTTCACCTTCGGATACAATTTTTCAGACAATAAAAAAACTAATAAATTAAAAAACAACTCAATTTTTTTATTTTTGGAAAAAACTTGGTTTGAACGTTTGCTCCTCAAATGTTTCAATTCAATACTTAAATTTGGAAAATATATAGCAGCATGTTAATTAGTAGCACTGTTTGAAAGTACTTGCTTTGTTTGTATTGCCATCTTCAGAAACTAAAATATTTTTTGTCAATTTCAATATCAGTGTTGTTAACATATTTTCGTTATATAATC
Source organism: Salticus scenicus (assembly GCA_963930645.1). Classification (NCBI taxonomy): domain Eukaryota; kingdom Metazoa; phylum Arthropoda; class Arachnida; order Araneae; family Salticidae; genus Salticus; species Salticus scenicus. Next base: position 291,066,166 of record OZ005657.1, on the reverse strand, counting down.
ATAGGTAATGATGATGTACACAAATGTGGATTTTTGTAGGCGTATGAAATTATTAGTTTTCATTTTATTTAATGAAATATAATTTATACCCAAATTATCCCAATCATCCCTACTGTATTAGCAATTCATAAAATACGTAAAATTTGCATCTACAAAGAAAATAAATTAAGAATAATATACACTTCCATTACTATGATTTAGAGGTAAGTATTTTACAGTTTTATTTTCTGAAAAAGTAGTTATTCATACATATAATTTTTTCCAAAAAAGTAAATAAATGTCTGTTGGTCAGTTGGCTGAAACTAAAATATCCTCGAGCATAAACAAATCACTTGTAACCTCTATTTTCCGAATATGCCTCTTTTAAAGTTTAAAACTTCAATATCCAAACATTTACTCAAAAAATTTGTTAGAGTAATAGAATAATTGAAACTAAATAAGTAAAATTTCACAATAAGGGAAAAATGTGCTTTACGATACTGCTTAGCTATTTTTTTCAAACTCGCCAATTTGGCACGTTTTCGCGGTTGTGTTTGCCAACTTTTTCAAAATGGCCAATTTTACATGTTTTAAAACAATTACCTAAAAATAAAGCGTGAAAAGTAGCTTTTCAAAAACTTGAACAAAAGAAAATACAAATTTTAAAAATTTCCACAGTTTTCATAAAGGAAAAGTATAAAATAGAGCTGTACCGAGTACTCGGTATAGTCGGTGCTCGACCAAATTTAGGCTATGTATTCAGGCAATACCGAGTAGTTGTAGGAATTTCACTATTTTTATGCATTATTGAAAGAAATGTGTTAATGAGGGATATTTATTTTATAATTAAACTAAAAAAATATGAAAATATAAATACAGAGTCATTATAAATAAAATTTTTGCTATAACAGCTTTCTGCAGTTAAAACAGGCTGTTACCAAACTTAGTATAGAGATGATTCATGATATGAGCTTTTAATTATAACTATCTTCTATCTTGTATGTATATAATATGCATTATTTTATAAAAACTTAGACATAAGATTGTATCTATAAATCAGACAAAAATAAAATATTTTAGAAAAAAAAAAGAACCTCTATGTAATATTATCACAAAATTTTAGTTATACATTTGTGCAAATAAAAGTAAGACACTTTTAAATCGGTAAGAAAAGATTGATTTTGAATTTTATACTATAAAATAACGTAAAAAACTATCACCTATTCAGATACAGTCTACCGTTGAGCAAAAGGTGCGTTTTTTAGTATTTTAAGAAGAAAAAAAAATTAATGTGAAAAGAGAAGGGGGTTTTTATGGCATTTTACGGTATATATAAAAAAGGTAAATACACTAAAACATTATTTAAAACGTATTTTCGTAATCAAATCTGTTGTTTTGCCAATTATGGCCCAAAACCACCTATCATTTTACATTTCTATGATCTGAAGATTAATGAAGCCTATCATGTTTGAAATTATAAAATATTTTAATGTTCCCGTTTCATATGTAGATTTCATGTATCTTAAATTTAGTCTTAGTGCATAGTAACTTTTATATTCTCTAAGAGTTATCTGAGGATAATAACTTCACATCTAAAAAAGATGTTAAGAATAAAGTTATCAGTTATGGTTTTAGTAATCCACTATGCTGAAAGTATCAAATTGTAGCAATGAACTAATTATGTATATACACTACAGAAGTTCTGCAGGAAAGCATGCTGCTTACCATTTAACTAAATTTTATGTTCAAAACACTTTTTTTAAATTTCAAGATGTGCAAATTTCTTCATATATGCATAAATTATTCTTTCTTACAAGTACTCTGTACTCGGCCGAGTAGTAAAAGGCTGAGTACTCGGTATTCGGCTACTCGGCCAAAGTGCTACTCGGTGCAGCACTAGTATAAAATATTAATTATTACAAGGCAGGTAAGTAGGGTTTAATGTCACACTAGTATGGGTAATTTTAAATATTACAAAACAAAAAATACCACATATAATTCAAAAAACACAACAAACAAATAAATACATGAATAAAAAAATAAGTTTTTCACTTACCCAAACTTTTGTAGAAAATATTTCCCTTGGAGTAAAAAAATGAATCCTCCGTCAAAAATAAAAACTTCCATCTAAACTAAATAACAAGCCAAATTAACACAACTTAAAAAAAAAAAAAAAATCTGGAGTGACTCCACTCGACTTTCCGAACATTGAGTCATTAACAGTTTTGTAGCTAAAGTAAAGAAAGAGGAGTTGTTAAACAAACAAAAGGGAGAAAACCATAATAGAATGTTTGAGTATTTTTCTCCATATATTACACGATGTTTTATTTAACGCTACTGATCTTTGAGCCCATAGATCATAATGATAAAGAATTTTTCGTTGTGTCCCTGTAAAAACGTATAAATGCTAGATTCACCAAAATGCTTATAGTTAGTGCAACAGTGATTTATAATATTCATATAAATTTTCAGCTCAATTGAATAAGGCGTTTAGATGCTATTGCACTTTTAAAATTTTGGTCCCATAGGCCATAATGATAAAGATTTTTTCTTTGTGTCTCTGTAAAAAAACTGTAAGTGCTAGATTCACCAAAATCTATACAGTGTGTGCAACTGTGACCTATAACATGTGTACAAATTTTTTGTTTATATTAATAAGGCGTTTAGACGCTATCACACTTTTAAAAATTTGGCCCCATTGGCCATAATGATAAAGAATTTTTCTTTATGTCCCTGTAAGAAAACTGTAAGTCCTAGATTCTCCAAAATCTATACAGGTTGAGTATCTGTGACCTATAATATGTGTATAAATTTTTTGCTCAATTGAATAAGGCATTTAGATGCTATCGCACTTTTAAGGTTTTGGTCCATAGGCCGTAATGATAAAGAATTTTTCTTTGTGTCCCTGTAAAAAAACTAAGTGCTAGATTCACCAAAATCTATAAGGTTCGTACTATGGTGACTTACAATATACGTACCAACTTTCAGCTTATTCGAACAAAGCGTTTAGACGCTAGCGTGTTCACTCACAGACATACATACATACATACATATACACACACACACACATACATACATAATCGCAAAAATACTGAAAATGGACTCATTGGACCTTGAAACGTATAGAAACATCAAAATCTCAAATTCGGATTTTTGACATGATTACAATACTTTCCTCACTATAGTGTTCGGAAAGCAATAAATAAAATTAGTTCTATCGATTTAGAGCAAAATAAGTCTATTTCCACAGTTTTGCATTATTAAACATACATTTGAACTGTTAGCGGCAAAATTATTGTGCATTTCAATAACAGATTACTAAAATATTGCATATTTTGGTAAACAGAACAGAAGAAAGTAAAAATTTTCTTGATAGGCAAAGAAACAATCATGAATTTTGACAATTATTTGTATTATTAGACATAAAATTTGTTAATTAGCAGCAAATGATTCTGCATTTCAATAATAGGCCACAAAATTATCACAGATTTCGAGATTTTTTTTTTTTTTTTTTTTTAAGATTGTAACTAGGATAGGAAATTTATATATAAAAATAATTAAAATTTAAAAAACTAAAAAAATAAATAAATAAAATCATAAATTCACGATTTGAGTATACTAAGATATCTATATTTTGAGTATTGCATTACATATCTGGAAAACTATATTAACACATTTTGAGTATTAATTATATATTTTGCATATCTCCAATCATAAATATTGTATGATTTATATCCACATCAGTAGTTATTTAATTACAATATAAAATTTTTAATAATGACCTGATTGTCTGTGAGTATTAAGAACTGTATTGTGAATTAATTTCTGTAAATGATTTTTCCCTTGTTCTGACAAAAAAAAAAAAAAAAAAAAAGCAGTCCATTGCACCTTTAAAGGAACATAGTAACGTCTTCACATTCAATGTCATCATCACTTTAATTACCACTGGACAGTTTCTTTTCAATCAATAGATTGCAAATAATTTCAAAGTAATGATATTGTATCACAGTTCACATACTGATCAAAATTTATATTTAGAATGGTAAAGTAATAATCGGTCGTGAAATTTTATGAATTTTAGGAAAGTGGAAAAGACTTTTAGCTGATATTATGTGGCATACACATGAAGAATTTTTCATTAAAGTGAATAGGAAATGAATCAGGACTTCACTAAAAGGATGTATAAATGTAAAAGACGTATAAATAATGTTTTACTGTATATATAATGGAAATTTTGTTATTACCCCAGCAGCAGAATTTTTTCTGAGAATCTGTGACAGCTATATATGCACTAGAAAATAATCTACAGCATAACTTTACAACAAGTAGCAAATTAGCAATAGGCATATGTAATGCTGTGTTGGTTAATCAGTTAGATAAGATCAAAGCATTATACATTATAAAAATGATGATAGTTAATGATAGTGAACAATTCTACCTCTTTACATATTTCACAATTTAATAAAACATGTTTAAAAAGAAAATTGACATTTATGTTGCGTATTAAAAAGATCAGAATATCAACAGCGGCGGAGGAATACAGTACCAGCAACAGTGTAAACAACTTTAGCGTCTACAGCGAGCACCAAAAATTTTGGATCCGGATGACACACGCATGCGCTCTACAGACCATTGACCATGGTATAAATTCCTGTGCATGAGTGCTTTAAACGTTTTCGCTTTAATAAAGTTTTAATTTATTATGAATAACGATGAAATAGAATATTTATAATTAAAAAATACTTTGTTTATTTTAAATATTATCTAAATACGTTTTTGACGAAATGGGAAATTTTAAAATTAAAAATATTTTCTTCATAAATATTTTATTGACTGCATTCAGATTGAACCAACCAACCACAGCCTCAGAAAACCGAATGACGCCTGTTCTGAATTCTGAGAATATGCAGTTCAAATCCATGCACGGCGGAGGAAAATATAGTTCGATTTTTAAGATAATTATTTAAGAAACAAGAGTTTTTTGGGAATAATGGGCAACGTCACGCTTCTCAGACAAAATAAATTAATATGATATATCAATTTCGTAAAATTTCTTCGAGCCGTTTTCGAGAAAAAAAACTTACACGATAACACATTTTTCCTTTGAAGTCTTAAATTGCAACTCCAGATCTCAAAATATATAGAATGTTGACGTGTGAAACTTTCAGGATAGCATCAGGCAGAAGATAAAAGGTTATTCTGTAAACATCAGATCAAATGATCTCCTATTTACTTAGACATTAAATGTCGGCATTTCCAAATTCCTTTGATGTAAAACTAGCTGTATAATAGAGTGTTGCTGCTAAGCTTTGTTTGAGCTTTGCTGCGTCACTCAAAAAACTGCCGTTTTTTATGATATTCTTATCATATTCATGTTATTTATAAGGTATATTACTCTTGACATGTAAAAATTTCAAGGGGGGATATATTACGTCATTTTTCCCTCACACAAGTACTAAATATTCAGTGGCAGCAAGCACGCCCTTTGTTCTGCCCGCTAGTGAGGCAATGTAAAAATTCATCAGTAGAGAATAATACGTTAACCGGTTAGCGTTAACTCTCTAACTCAAAGAAACAAAAATAATTTCTGTTATTAATGGTCCGTTGTTTATACTTTACAAATACAATAAACAAGTTCAAAGCAATAGAATAATTTTACATTAGCTGGTATTTTCTTTCGCTTTGTTATCGAAATTTTAATTAATTAAAAATTCTATCTAGGCCTTTTTTTTTTAATGATATACAAAAATTTATACCACATTGTTTATATGAATTACGTTAAAAAGAAACATTTTCGTATTTCGGGAATGTATTTTAATGTTAATCATGATTTTACAGTATTATTTAATTTAAATACTTGTGTAACATCACTTAAAATCTATTAATTCATATAAAAAATTTGTTTAATATTCTTTAGCTTCATATATCGATGACGGTAACAAATTTTGTAATTTCACTTTAATTGTAAGAAAAAAAAGTTCGACGCAATTAAATTTTAAATGAATAATCTAAAATTTAGACTGAAAGATTAAATAATCTTATATATTATATCACAAAGGTATTTCTTTAAGACCAAAATCGCATGATCTGAGCATGCGCTGTAGGCTGTTCCTTCCTTTAGAGGGAACCAGTGACCAATCGCTGAGAGGGCTATTCGGACACCGAGATGCAAATGAGCTCTGAAACCTGAACCCACGGACCAATCAGAATGCGAATTTGACCCACGCCTTCTCGAGATCGTGGCTTACGGTGATGCTAATTTGTAAATATTGAATTAGATTTACACAGTTTTCTAAAAACAGCAAAATGTGTATGCATTATTAATATTTTTTTTTATTACCTTATTTATTTTACTTAGTTAAAGTTTGTACTTTGTAATGAATTCTAGAGTATTGTAATAGCATTGAAAGATATTTTATTTAGTGTTCCTGTTAACATTTGTATACGTTTTTATGAAATGTTATGAAATATTACTGTTTGCATTTTTTAATGTTTTTTGTGCATATAGTATATTCAAAATTTTAGATTATTACAATTTTCGCGAGATTGCACCTGATGAAAATTTCATGGAGTTTTATCAATATTTCTATATTGCACCGAAGATAAGTATTTTTATTATTAGTTACTCCCATTATTTATTTGGTTTATTTTTGAATTTTAATTGTAAATTAGCTGCATTATACAAACTGCTGAGGTTTTTTTTTTTTTTTTTTCTTTCTTTACATATTTTAACACGATATGCTGAGTCAATAAATACCATCATTCTATATAGTTTGTTGATTATTGTCGGTGCCATACAGAAATAATGATAATGCACAAAACAATTTCTATCAGGTATAATCTAGCAAGTATTGTAAGATAATTTTTTTAGTATACTTAAATAAGATATACATGCAGCAGAGAGAAAAAAATGTAAGCGGTAACATTTTAAATAAACATATATAAAGCAGAAAAAAAAAAAAAAAAAAAAAAGTAGCTTCCAGTGCTAAAAATATACACAATACTCTAGAACTCATACAAATGCGTTACATTTTCACATAGAGGAAAAATAATGTGTATGCATTTTATTGTAAAAAAAAAAAAAAAAAAAAAAAAAAAAAAAAAAAGTGGGATATTTCAAATTTAAGTGAGAAATTACATAATTTACTTTTCGAAAATTTCTTTTTAGAGAATCACGATAACAATTGTAAATTAAACAATTAAAAAAAAAAAAAAGAGTCAAATGTTAAAAATGGAAATTTATTCCTCCCCCCCCCCCCTTTTTTTTTTGACTGAATGACAGGTACTGGCTTCAGTATTCAGAATCTAAATTTTAATCAGAAATGCAGACGGAATTCCTCGTGTTATTACTTAATCTGTTTTAAAATTTATTTTCAATTTGATTTTGAGCACTCAAAGAGTGCAGTAACTGGAATAACCTAAATTATTTAACATATGAATAATGCAATTTTTAGCTTTCACATTTCGTAGTTGTTTGTTGATGTAATAAAAACTTCATATATCCTCTTCACAAATATTTATAATTAACAAGTATTTTGAAATAATTACATACTATTTCCTTTTTTTTAAATCAAGAAATTTAAAAAAAAAAAAACAAAAAAACACTACAGGCTTCAAGGAAATTAATATACTCATAATATACTCATAGAGCAATGTGAAAAAATTAAGGTGAAATCCCCCTTATGATGTATTTTTGAAGAAGATTTTTCAAAATATTGTGAGATTCTCAAAATCCCACCCTCTAATGGGAACTTTGAATTAACTGCGCTTATCTGTACATCATAGAAATACTTTGATTTATATTAAATTCTGAAAAATGATCTAATGGAAAGTAAATCAAATGTGATAGATACTTACGTAAATATTCACAAGTTTTATCTGTAATTATTAATTTTTATACAAATTACACAATATGTTTCAAATAACTCACAAGTTCTTTGAGAAAGCAATTTACGCTGCATACTAATTAATCAAAACTCCTAAATTGACACTTGATTACAACTAAAAAACAAGATTTAAGTAGAGTTAGTTCTTCATGTTGCATAATTTTGCAGGCAAAAGATTAATCAGAATTCGAATGAAATTGTGTCCTGCACTTTGTCGTTTTTTCCAAAACAATGCTTTACTTAAAAAAAAAGAAAAAGGTTGCAATTTGACCTCTACTGGTGTATGATCCGAGTTATGAGTTTTTTCTTTCATATCCATATTATTTTTTATGTTATCTTCCTATATGGTCAATTAGAAATATTGTTCTTCTAAATAATATGCAGAAACTAAAACCTAACAAGTTTTGGTTTATCAGTGCTAGACATCAAACAGTGCAAACAACAGTTCCTTATTCATTCGCATGTGGCAGCGTGATGTTTACATCCACAAGTTATGCAAAGCGTTGAGCCATTGTCACACTAAGCCTGAACTGAGTGCCACAAACCCCTCAAACACTAAGCCTAGCATGCTTAGATTTGCCGTTAGCCGTATAGGCATCTTACATTTTTAGTTTTCCTGTCGCCTGCTTACAGGAACACTGATTTTTTCTTGGGCGAGAGTTTCGCAAAATTTTTCAAATTAGCGATTAAGAATTATTGATTTTTCTTCATTTTTTTTTTCATACTTAAACTTTTAAGAGAGAAAATTCGTGAAGCCGTGCAAGATTTATTTACAAAATATGATTCTTCGAACACAATTCACATGTGGGGATGGATGTGTATGTGTGTGTGTGTGTGGGGGGGGATTTCTGTTTGCCGCATCTTAAAAACGAAAAAACGTAAAAACAGTATAACTTTATAATGAAGACAAGTTAGGTGTACAAATGTGTTCACCGAATTTGGGTAAAAAATTGGAAAGTTGTAAATCAGGTCACATTTTATTTTTGTTTGTATCTCAAAAACTATTTTAACGATTTTCTTTAAATTCACAATATATGCCATCTTGCAGATGCATTTTATTGGTTACTTGCATGAGAATTGTCATGTGTTCTGATTTCGTAGTCCAATTTTAACTCTGCATTCGATTTCTAAAAAAAAAAAAAAAAAAAAAAAAAAAATGGTTCTACAGGTTTGTTTGCAAAATCTCCATTTTATCTACCTTTTAAATATCCTTTCGTATGTATTAGTTGATTTCCAGTGTAAGGATGCGTTTCAAAGTTTTGATAAAACTGGAGGGAGGAACAACATCGGTATGGTTGATTTTCATTAAATTTCTGCCACATAAACCTCTGTCTAAATATCTTTTTGTCTGAAGTAATTGTTTAGCAAAAAAATTTGATATGTTTCAGCTTATTTAGATCAGGTTATATATTTCTCAAATGGGTGTTTTAAAAAACAGCTCTACATTTTTTAAAAATTATTTATTTGCTATATAAAGTCTTTATATGTCTTTAACAACATTCATATTAGTTGGTTATCACAGGTAAGTTGGTGTCAACCTTTTTCGTTTCTGATCACTTTACTTTATCTCTAAAAAAGACAGGGGAGAAACTTTTCAGGGGCTACATATTAGTGACATGCATTTCAATACATTTTACTGTGTCGACACACTACGTCGGTGTGTCGACGCATCAACATGCTTTCTGTAAATTAGTTGATTGGCAGTTGAAAATTACGATACTGTATACTCGAGTAATTTCGAACTCTGCACAGAGTAATGCGAGGTGTTGGACACCTTGACATCTAATGATGTGTTGACACACCAACACATTGGCTCTGTTTCCTACACCAGAATTCAGAATTTTTGAAAAATTTGTTGACTCTGAATTAGGATAAATTGTTTACTTTTATTGAAATTTTTATTCTACAGGCTTAATTTGCCTTATAATGTATTAAGAACTCCCTAAATGTCATTTATTATTGGTATGAATAAACAATTTTTAAAGTTTTTTAATAAAGCATAATTTAACTAAATTAATGTTGAAACCTTACTTTTTAACACGCTTTTATTAGCTTCACCTGTGTGTATGTTTGTATGTTTATAAGCGCTCTGGGAGCAAATAAAAGATCTATATTGTAAAAAAAGACTTTCCCTACGTGAACGCTGTGACTGTGAGGTAAAGCTCCATGCTACGAATTTAAAGGTCTAACGTTCAAGCCCAGTCAGGGGAGATTTTTTTAAAATGGTTTTTGTTTAATTCTAAATTATTTTAATTAAAGATTTAAATGTATGTAAATATTATGGTGTGTCACTCACACGATTTTCTCTTACCCTACATTTTAATACTTAGATATTTTGTGCTTTTTAGTTCACATTTCTATAAAAGCGTGTTCTTTAATTTTTTTAAAACTATAATATTATATAACTTCATATTTGGAGTTGGTGTAGTCATTTTCGCGAGGGGAAAACCCCTCCATTCTCAGCACTCTCCTTCGTGGTCGGTAACATTGGAGCAAAGTGATTTTTTTTTTCTATCTTCTATAGGTGGCGTGGCAATCAGTCTAAGCCAGTTTCCAAGTAATTGCCATTATAAGAATTGCTATTATTAACTATATTTTTTACCATTTCACGAAAGAATGTGTAGTCAAGGTTATTGTAATTTGCAATTCCTGCAGATTCACTTAATTTAATATCAATATTACTGTCTTGGTATGTTTTAGTTAGGGCAGTGGTAATTTTTTCGTATCTTATATATATATTTGCTCCTTCTTTCTGGTTTCAATCTTTCGCTTAGACATTCCGATGTAGCAACCTTATTTATTGTTCGGGTATGTAAATAGGATTTTGTAGATACTTATGGTCTTGAGGGAAGATATTTGTTATTACAAATTATTGGATAGAAGTTTCAATCAAAATCAGAAATACAGATAGAAAATATAACGTAAATATACCTGTTGAACCCGACCCCAATATTTATCAAATAATTAGCAGCAATAAAGATTTCCTTCTCCCTCAAGACCGCAGGTATCTACAAAACACTGTTTACGTATTCTAACAACTAAGAAAGTTGCTACATCCGAATATCCAAGTGAAAGAGGAACACCAGACTAAAGAAGCAGAAAAACGATATATGATACAGAAAAAGCACCAACTCCCGAAATAAAACATTCAAAGACAATAGTAATGTTGATATTAAATTTAATGAAACTACAAAAATTGCAAATTACATTAACCCTGATTATGCATTCTTTTGTAAAATAGTAGAAATAGTTAATAATAGCAATTTCTGGAATGGCAACAAATCAAAAACTGGCTTAGACTGACTGTAATGCCACCTACTGGAAGAAAAATTAAAAGATAAAGGAAAACCTCAATTGGCTCTAGCATCACCGACCTCTGAGGAGGGTACAGATGACGGAGTGCATCCCCTCGCAAAAGCAGCTACACCAACTCTAAATATGAAGCTCTAAAGAAAAGTTTAAACTTTAACTTAGATAAATAAACATATAATATATCCTTATAAAGCCTCCACACGCTGTTAAATCTGCATGCAAGTAGCAGTTTTCAGATTTTTACATAATTGTTAGTTTCACACCTGGTTACAGTATGCTTATAGAGCATAATGGAATTCATATGGTTGTTATATATAAATTTTTTTTAAATAAATATTTCATAAATGTTCAACTTATTTTTCTTCGATTGAATAATATAAAGTATGCTATAATTATATTCAAAAGAGTGACTGTGTCGAATTTTGTCATAGAGCGACAACTCCATTAGAAAACAACACACCCTTTTTACGTTTCTTTTAAAGGAGTTGGTTTAAAATGGTGGTTCTCAGCTGGTGTGCTATAAGAGGATTTCACTTGCACTTTTAAATGTTATTAAGTCGCCAAATTTTGATGGGTACCAACTAGTTATTATTAAATCCCATCAATTTTTATAGCTTTTCTCAATTCAAATTTATTTAATCTTCATTATCAATGTTATAAACATTTTTAAAAATATTATTATAAGAATAATTATTATTTAAAACACTATAAATTACTGCTGTTTTCAGAACCTGTTATACGAGTAGATTTTAGCTTTAGATAATTTTCTTTTTAGAACGTAAATATAGTGACCGAATTCAGAGTGCGATACACTAGCAGTGACCTAGTATCGATTATTTTGAATTTCAGAGAGATCAATACAAAGTGTCCACTTGGAAGGAAGTGATTAATCGAGTAAGAAAAACGCAAATACAGTTTGAATCGATTGGGGAAAAAAATAAGTATCAATTTCGTAGATTTTTCCTTTTTTTGGTAATTTTACTTTCAAGGAGACTTTATATTGAAGAGGAAAATTAAATGCATTGAATGCAACAAGTACCAGAAAATGAAAAATAGCAGCCGCGTTTTTTAGTCAAAATTAAATGTATTAGTTCAGTTAATCCAAATAAACTAATGACGCAAAAAAAAAAAAAAAAAGATTAAAAACTCGTTTTTTTTTTTTTTTTTATAGAACTATAAAAACTAAGCACAAATACCAGATTACAGATTACTCATGGCAATTCATTCTTTCTAATAAAAGTAAAAATTTAAATAATTAAAATATTTATAAAAATATAGGCAGATTTGTAGGGAAAAAAAGTAAAATATACATTACATAAAAATAAGTATTTGAACACTTTCGAATTTAGACGTTCTGTCAAATATCTAGAAAAATTCTTTAGGGATCATCTTGAAACTTTGGTAGCGTAAAGAACATGTTATGCCTCATATACCAGCAAGCGTGTTTACCTGAAGAGGAAAAGAGGACCAGAAAAAAATTAAAGAAATATCAAAATGTTTTGCACCTTGTAAAAATTAATGCTGGAAATGCGTTCAGGCTGTACCATGCGATTATAAAGGTTCTTCTAATTATCTGTATGAATTATTATGAGAATACCGCATATTCATGGAGGTATCACGGTTTCATTAAGAAATTGCCAAAAAAAAAAAAAAAGAAAAAAAAAAAACAGAAAGAAAGAAAGACACTTTTTAAATTATAACATGTAGGGTATAAGACCCAGTGCAAAGCCTTTTTAAGGAAACTTGGTATACTACATTAGACAAAGCATACAGCAAACAGAATGCAAAAATATAAATATATTAAATATCTTACGAAATAGGAGCATTTTTACTGAGTAATTTTTAACTACGCATGAGCAAGCTTTATAAAAATTTCATTTGCACAATTTAATAGACAAAAGTATTGAGCTACTTGTATGAAAACCCCAAACATATTTGTTTGGGGTAAATTCAAACAGTTATGAGTTATAGCATGAACAGAATTACAGTTTCTCTCAAAATAAAAGCTAAACTATAAAGGGCTTTACTCACATTTTTATTTAGATTCAAACAATGTCCAATGGTAATACAGTATTCGTTGACTGTAAATAGATAGTAATAAAGTCCCCTATGATCATTTTTTTTTTTTTTTTTTTTTCTGAAAGGAACTGAAATTTTGTTCATTCTATAACTCATAACTGTTTGAATTTATACGATACTTGTTTGCGGTTTTCATTCATGTAACTTAATACTTTTGTCTATTAAATTATGCAAATGAAATTTTTATAAAGCTTGAGCATGAGTGGTTAAAAATTATTTAGTAAAAATGCTCATATTTTGTAATATAATTACCATTTTTGGATTCTGATTGCTGTAAAAATGCTCATATTTCGTAATATATTTACCATTTTTGGATTCTGATTGCAGTATGCTGTGTCTAATGTAGTATGCCAAATTTCTTAAAAAGGACTTTCCACTGGGTCTAATACCCTACGTGTTGTAATTAAAAAAGGGATTTTCCCCCCTCCCCAAATTTTTAAAGAAACCGTTATATTTCCATGAATATATATGTTAGCCTCATAAAAATGTATACAGATAATTTGAAGAATCCCTATTATCACATGCTACAGCCAAAACGCATTCCAAGCACACATTTTTACAGGGCGATTCAAAACAGTTTCATTTTTGTTTAATTTTTTTACAAGTGTCTTTTTTCCTCTTCAGGAAAAAACTTTTGCTGAAATATATTAGGTGAAACATGTTTTTATACTTCCAAAGTTGCAGGAGGATTCCTGAAGACTTTTTCTAGATATTTGAAAAAACGTCTAAATACGAAAGTGCCCAAATACTTATTGGTAGGTAGAGTATAAGGAAAATTGTTACAAAAGTTACTTAAAATATAAAACTTTAACAATGAAGTTACGTTTTCCTATATTTAAATTTCAAATTATATTTGTTATGCCTTATTTCGAAGAGTTTTTAAAACCTGTAAAAATATTATTTGCATATAAAAACAAAATAAATTTAAAAATTGTAGATATTAACTTTGCTGATACTCTTTTTAGAGGTTGGGATTAGTTGTGTGATAGCCACCTTATTAAAATTAAAAAAAAAAAAAAAAAAAAATGGAACAACTGAAGGAGTAATTGAAGAAAAAGGTAAAATACATTGGACTGTAAGAAGATAGTCAATGTGTAATACGTTTCAATTATCATAGAGAATTTAGGTCTATCCACTATCATTCCCATTGAAACATAATTTTAAGGCTAATGTGCCTAAATTTTCGTCTGGTATATATTATGACGATTAGACTGATAAAAATGGCATGGTTATCGCGATTAGGTGTGGATGATGTCATCCTTTTAATTTCACATTTTTTTTGTGAAGCAAAAATCTTGATATCGCTATGTATTACGATATTGGACTTGCATATTTTTGGATTTCTTTCATAATGCTAGTTTGTAAATTCTGAAGATAAAATCAAAAACGAAAAACAAAAGCTTGTTTTTGTGTATGATAGACCTATTATAACATAAAATGTATAGAATACCCTAATTTCTTTTATATACACAATTTCTTTGTTCCTCATTAAGGGCCCTCTTCACTCAGCATTTCCTTTTCTAAAATCCAATGTTATCCTATGTAAAACTTTCTTTGCACTTAAAACAGTGACATATTAATTGATTGAGATGCGGTTTTTTTTATTGGATTACTCTCATTTCGTAAACTGACGCAGCTTTTGTAGATTTTATGAAAAAATAACAGCTGTTTTTTAAGAAAGCTGTTTTATTGCAATATTTGGGTTGATGCATTAAATGGCTTATAAAAAACTCTTTCAATTTTTTAAAACAGAATTTAAAAAGCTGCGTCAATCTCAAAGAGTTTAATTCAATGCGGAAAAAAATCCTGTATTTTAATAAAATTTTAAATCAATTAAATTTGCAAAGAAAGTCCAAAAATTTTACAAATTTGTGCCGATTTTCCTCTTTGACACACCCTTTATCTGGCTACGCCTCTCGTTCGTGGTTTCGAAGAAAAGATGTTTATATTTCTGTGGTGAAGATACGTCTAGGCGTTGTGGTTTTTTATTCAGTTATTATTTTTTTTTTTAATATTATTATTATTATTATAGATTTCACCTGTATTACGGATGTGAGTAACATAACAATTTAGAAGACAATCGTTCAGAGACTTATTTATAGGACAGATATGATCACATTTTATTTTAAATAGTTTTTCATTGCGCGTAATACTAATATTATATGAATACTTTGTACATAAATCTGATATTTTACTGATAATGCCACGATTGACAATATACAAAATTTTTTTTTAACAAGTTATATAAAAGTTTTTACTAAATTAAGCAGATTTTCAATAATAAATTTTATTTTAAAGTATATAATCTGGTGTGGCACCCACACGACTTTTTATTACCCTACATTTAAATTTTATAAAGAGAAATTCAGATTGAGGAATAAAATATCAAGTACTGTATAAAATTCTATAGTAAAAAGAATTTAAGCTAGCTTGACGAATAATTTAATTTGACAAATAATTTTCTGTGGGAAGGGCGGAGGGGAGTACCACCCTTCTCAACCCACATTTGAAACTAATATCTACATTTCTATAGAATTCACGACTAATATTAAATTTAAAATTATGTTCAACAATAACTTTCAATCACATTTATTGACAACTTTAATCCGTATCACTCGTTGAAACTTATCAATATTGATCAAACTGTTCAAGTATGAATTTCATATGAACTTTAAAATATAACACTTGAGTTCCCTGCCGGTATTTAGTTTTTAAAGTTACACTGATAACAGACTACAAAGAACAACTGTTAAAAACTTTGTTTAATTATTCACGGAATCTCAAAATACGTAGTTATTTAAAATAATCTGGTGTGTCACTCACACGACTTTCTCTTACCCTGAAATTTAATACTATAAATACAGATTGCAGATTAATAGGTAAGATAACGAGTACTGTTATGTAAACCTATGTTAAACAATTCATATTAAGCTTCTGAAGAGTTTTATATGATAATTAGTTCTGTGTGAGAGGGGCGGTAGCCCCCCTCAACCCCCCGTTTCATTAATGCACCTACATTTATATAGAATTTTATTTGGTTATTAAAAAATAATTTATTAAAATTATTATTTAAAAAAATTGTCTTTTATGATAAGGCAGACGATTTCCATATTAGAGAAGTAGTATAACACCAAATATCCAAAAAAGTCCATTTTATTCTCAATAAAAAAAAATAAAAAATAAAAAAAAAGCTTTTTTTTTCGTTAAAAGTAAAAAAATCGATAACTTTGTTTTAAATTATCGCAGATCGATGGTTCAACCATTCGTTTTAAAGGTATTGGCGAGCTCTTTTGAAAGATACCCATCATGAAAATTTACTCCCCTCGAGGGGGGACTTCCCCCCCAGGGGGGGAGGCGAGGCTCCTACATACACAATTTTTTTCCCCAGTTTACTGTCTCTATTACAATATATATATATTTGTTTCATTTGGTTTAGTGCAGTCTATAGACGTTAAACTCTATTTTCCTGCAATTTCCCCCATAGACGTAATGTATTAGAATTATCTTGATTGTCCCTGTACACGAACCATTTGCTTGATATTAACGAAAAGCTTAGTGTAGCATCCCTATATGATACACATTTAGAATACCAAGTTTGAACTTTCTGCCATAATTTGTTTTTGAGATATGCTGATAACAGACAGACACACAGACCATTTGCTAAAAACATGATTTTCGTATTCAGGGGACCTCAAAACGTGTAAATATAACAAAATCTCGCGTTCGAAAATTTGACCCAAAAACAATACTTTCTCTACTTTATGTGGTAAGAGAAAGTAAAAAAAAAAAAAAACAAGACTTCAAATTAAACTAAATATTTTATTTACTCTTAGGTATGAAGAATTAATTTACATTCCTGAGCAAAATAAGTTGTATTAATATTGAAGTCTAGGAATTGAGTGAAACAAATATTTTTAAGGACATAAGTAAGTTGATTTTATAACTGAAGAAACTAAAACTAATTAAAGTTTGCAAGAAATGGGAGTCAAGTGTTTATGAAATTATTTATAAACGACGAAATCACACTATTATTTTCAAAGATTTTGCGCTCTTATTTTCGCGCCTAACATAAAAGCACAGCTGAAATTTTAAGTATGGTACCTGAACATGAACGCTGTTTCTATGCGTTCTTTTAGAATTACAGTAACTGGATATCAAGCTGTGTATCTCCTTATATTATTAAAATCTGTGCGCGTCTGTCTGTCTGTCTGTCTGTCTGTGAGAAATGCCTTGTCATAGCTAAAGCTCCGGCGCTAATGGTCGCAGCGCTTTGAAACCGGTGTCGACATACGCAGACTTTCTTCATCTCGACATCGCGATAATTCGCTAAGCGATGCGACCCTAATTAGCGGAGATATTAATTAAAACATCGACCCATATCTACCGAAAAATGACCCAGAATTCATGATTAAATGCTTAAAAAGCGACATTTTTACGGAAAAAGTGGAAAATAAATTAGAAATATCAGTCGTATCGTTACAAATAAGATATCAAATGAAAGGTCCGATTTTTCTGAATCCGACGGTTTAAATAGCTTATCTATAGGGCAATTAGATTTTTTAAAATTAACTAAAGTATGAAAAAAAAGGTGGCAACAAATCACAACAGTTCTATTAATTTCGCAATAGACGTATTTCGGTTACCATGGCGCCGGGCGAAAGAATAAATAGATTTTACTTCCAGCTTTACTGATTTTGTACTGGAAATAAAAATTGCAAATTTCAAAATGCTTCAATTTTCTTCAAAATTAATTCAAACTTGCTACAAACTTTTAACATCACAAGACGAAGTTCCATTTCAAACATCATCGGGTTTCGAGAATAAATAAAAAATGTACAATTTAATTGCAAATTAAATGTTATTATAATACGCGTATTTCAAATTCTAACTATGATTAAATTATTTTTAGTACATCATTCGAAAGATATTTTAAAGTACTTTTATATTATCGAAAGCGGGATTCAAGATTTCGCTTCATTTACATGTTTTGAGGTCTCCTGAATCGGTTTTCTTTTGTATCTGAGCTACTAATTAAAATAATTCCATAAGTAATACATCATAAGATAGCTTTGTTGGTTTGAAATCGAACAGTAGATTACAGAAATTTCTACCGCCAGATGGCGCTGTAATATTTTAAAATTTCAATATTTCAATTTCTAATTATGATTAAATTGTTTTTAATACATCATTCGAAAGATATATTAAAGTTCTTTTCTATTATCGAAAGTTTTAACCAGATTTGCACGTTTTGAGGTATCCTGATTAGGTTTTCTTTTGCATCTCAGCTAATTCAGTTAGACCGTTCAAAATTGGTATATGTAGGTTAATTAGGAAGGGCTGAAAGGGTGGGGAAGATATAGGCGTGCACCGCGCGCACGGGACAGCGCTGCCGAAGGCAGTAGGGACCCGGTCCGACTTTTTAACCGATGAGAAATGATTTTTTTTTCATTTTCTTTTCTTAAGAATAAAAATTTGATTTGAGAAGGAATATGTGCGCGTAGCGCGCGTATACCTTCACACGTGCGTGCGCAGCGCGCATGGGTCTGCGCTGCCGAAGGCAGTGGGGACGCGGTGTGAGTTTTTACCCGATCAGAATTTTTTTTTTGAGGGGGGTGGGGGCACGGAGGGTCAGGGAAGGAATACGCGCATGCAGCGCGCACGGGGCAGCGCTGCCGAAGGCAGTGGGGACCCGGGCCGACTTTTTACCCAATCAGAAATGATTTTTTTTTTTTTTTTTTTAATTTCTTTTCTTAACACTAAAAGTTACTGTTAGTGATTCATTAATTTTAGTGATTCATTTGAAAATACTGACCCGCTAGCGGGCGAAGCTCGCTAGTCGATATTAATAAAATCAGACTTTTCTCTGTAAATTTATCAGGGAAAAAAAAAAAAAGCGATATCTTCACTTTCCACACACCATAAAATTCGAAAATTACTTCAGAAAATTTTGTCTGTGTGTGTGTCATTGTGTCTGTATGTCTGTAACGCTATTATTGTCCGGGTATCACGTGAGAATGGCTGGATGGAATTCAACGGCGCTTGGCAGAAATTTAGGTCTTTACGCAACTAAAATCTGCCAACTTTTTCGAAATTCCCTCCCCAGTTATCGCCGGGATGGGGGGAACAAAAGTCAAAAACATGTTTGTAAGCATAACACCGCTCCAAATTACTTCACTGTAAAGAAATTGAACATATAAAGAATAGACATGAGTATAAATAAAACGTTATCTGCAATTTAGAAATTTTCGATTATTAACCCTTTCAGCCGCAGTGTTCCCGCTGATGGAACACCTAATTTTAATTATCAAGTGCAAAAACTCATCCCGTAAATTTTTTAGCAAAAATTTACGTTTATAACATATTAGAAAAGGCCCTTTTTTTTTAACCTGAAAATTTAAAATTTCTTTTATTTAAATTTTGTTCGTAAATTCCGGTGGCGAGAAATTTCGCAATTTCCGAATTTTTTAAAGAACTCTACAAAAAAATGGAACAAAGATGTTAAAAAAAGCTACGAGACTTCCTTAGAAAATTTCCAAAAACACATTTTTTTTTCCTAATTTCCGATGTTTTTGTGAGGAAGGGGTTACGAAGGGTCAAAATCGAGACAACCCTTTTAGCGCTAAATTTTTCCTGAGAAATCTACGGAAGCTGCGGTCACGAATTTCGGTGCTCGGATTATATGTATCTATCCGACACCTAAAGTAATGGGATTTATTGGAATAAATAAAACATTGCGATTTAGGAAATTTCGATTTTTAAGGGAAAGAAAGAGGGAAATCAACTTTTGGCGGAAAATTGTTCAAATTCCAGATTTTTAGTAAAATTTTAACAAAAATGGAAAAAAGATGTTGAAACCAGCCATGGGTCTTCTTTAAGACATTTTCAAAACACATTTTTTTTTTTTTTTTTTTTTTTTTTAAGGGGGGGGGGGATAGGTATGTGTTACAAAGGGCAAATTCGAGTCACCACTTTTAGCGCTAAATTTGTCCTGCGAAATTTATGAGAGCTGTGGTCAGGGTCAGAAAGTTTGATGCTTGGATTGCTTATATATGTATCCGACCCCTAAAGTAACGGAATTTATCGAAATCTCCCCCCCTTTCACCCTGGGTGTAGGAAGCAAAAAAAAAAAAAAAGTTTGTAAGCATAACTCGGCCCCAAATTACTTCACGCTGAAGAAATTGCACATGAGGAAACAAGATTTGAGTATAAATAAAACATTATGTACGATTTTGTAATTCTTGACAGGAGGGAGGAAAGAAATCGTTTTTTGGGGGAAATTTTCAGAAATTCCGGATTTTTTAGTAGAGCTCTACTGAAATGGTACAAATGTATTGAAAAAAGCTATGTGTCTTATTTAGGATATTTCCAAAAACACATTTTCTTTCTTTGTGTGTGTGTGTGTGTGTAAAATTTTCGATTTTTTTTTTTTTTTTTTTTTTTTTTTTTTTTTTTTAAATCTTTATTAGTTTCCGATACATAATAGCCAGAAGATCCTCTCCCCCCCCCCCCCCCCCCACACACACACTGACCAATTGCCAAAAACCACTTATTTGGACTCAGAGGACCTTAAAACGTGTAAATCAGGTGAAATCTCGATATCGAATTTTCAGACCGAATACAAATACTTCCATTACATACTGTAGTAGGGTAATGGAAGTAATTTTTTTTTTTTTTTTTAATAAATTGAAAGAATAAAGATAACTTTTAATTTACTACTCGCAAATAATTAATAGTGAATAAAAGTGGACGAAATGGTATTTTATCTGGGACGGTTTCAACCAGGTTTTTTCGATTATGGAAAAAAACCGAACAACCCTGTATCAACATAACTTAATAACTTCAGGAAATTCAAATTTGGTATTTTGAAATTGATATGTGGCTGCTACTTGTAAAGTTGATCAAGACTGGCAAGTTTCAAGACACATTAATAAGAGTCTTGTATTTGATTTATTTTTACTTCCATTACCCGACTACCATAGGTAATGGAAGTATTGTATTTGGTCCAAAAATTCGATATCGAGATTTCACCTGATTTACATGTTTTAAGGTCTCCTGAGTTCAAAAAAGTGGTTTTTAGCAATTGGTCTCTGTGTGTATGTATGTATGTGGAAAATATTCTAGCTATTATATGTCGGAAACTAATAAAGACAGAACTACGAAACTTTAGAATTGAAACTGTTCTGGTGTACAGATAAACTTTTCAAATTTTGGTGAAAATTGGAAAACCAGAAGTGGGACATCTGAAACCGGAAGTGAGGCCATAAGTCCATATCTCAAAAACGGCTCTAACGATTTTCTTTAAAATTGCTGTATAAACACTCTATTATATATCCTTTCGAAGGATATAGTTGATTAGTTCAGGAAAATTGATAGGCGCCCTGTACAAATAGCTGAATTTCAGGTCCTGCAAATGCTTTCCTGTCAAAACGGATGTATGTTTTTTTTTTTTTTCAAACTTGCCATATTGACCCTCTTTTAAATATCCTTTTACATATAATTGTTGTTTTCTGACCAACAATTAATTTTGTCAAGCTTTGGTAAAAATCGGTATCTCAAAAACGGCTCTAACGATTTTCTTGAAAATTGTTACATAAACCCATTTTAGATATCCTTTCTCATGCTTTACTTGGTTATCACAGGAAAATTAATAGTCATCCTGATCAGACAGATCAGTTTTACATCTCGAAACTTGGTGTTTCAAATAAATAAATAAACTCTGCCAATTTTCTTCCCCTTTCTTAAAAAAAAAATCGCTGTGCAAACTCTGTTTTATGTTTTTACACGTGTATTAACTTCCCCTTACCGGAAAATTTTTAGGTGTCTATTTCATTAAGACAATTCCATGTCTTCTGTTAACATTATCTTCAAAAATTCCATATAATACGTGTAATAGTGGGTAATGGAAGTCGTGTGGTTGTTTCACACCAGATTTTTAAATAAATGTAGGCACTATAATTCAACACTATTTATATATTATACTACTTATAAAAAATTTGACTTGTATAAAGAAACACGTATAAATAACAACACAAGTACACTTTCTTTAGAAAACAGAGCTGGAGGACTTGTGCGACCGCACCTGTCCGTGATCTTCGAAATACGATCCCGAAGGTCACGACCTGTCGCACACCCCGTCCAGCTCTGCGTTCAGTAGTCTGAGCTCCAGAGTGCAGATAACCCATCTCTATATATCAGTAATGTTATAATGTTATATATCTTTGTTATTTTTTAGTTAAATTAATTATATCAAACCGTGAGTTTAATCACAAAAATATTTTCTTTTGTTAAATTTCATTGTTACAGAATTCGCCGATATAACTACTGAAAGCCTAAAACGGGCTGAATATAGAATAAAATACTTCGTCGGGTCGGGCTACGTTATTAAAATACATATAAATAGACTAGCAGGCTACGCCCGCTTCGCTGGTCACTATTTTTAAATGAATAATTATAATTAATGAATTCTCAAAATTGCATTAATTTTTATCATGTGGAAAAAAAAAACTCTGATCGGGAAAAATGTCGCACCGGGTCCCCACTGCCTTCGGCAGCGTAGACCCGTGCGCGATTGCATATATATGAGCGCCCTAATAATTTTACAAATTCGAAAATATCCGCAATCGATTTGAAAGTATCAAAAACCTCTATGCACCAGTTTTGAACGATCTATCTCTATTTTTATTTTTTTGCCCCTCCGCTTCCTCCTCCCTTCCCGCCCCTCCCAATAATTTTAAAAATTCAAAAATATCCGCAATCGATTTGTAGGTATCGAAAACCTCGATGTACCAATTTTGAATGATCTTGATTGATATATTTTTTTTTCCCCTCTGCCCCCCACCCTTCCCGGCCCTTCTAAAAACTTTACACTTTTGAAAATATCCTCATTCGATTTGCAGGCCTCTAAAACCTATCTGTACCAATTTTGAATGGCCTAACTGTATTTCTATTTGTTTTTGCCCCATAGCCCCCCCTTACCACCCCACCCCTACCCGCCCCTCCTAATAATTTTACAAATTCAAAAATATCCGCAATCGATTTGTAAGTATCGAAAACCTCTACGTACCAATTTTGAACGATCTGACACTATTTTTATTTTTTTTGCCCCCCCCGCCTCCCCTCCCCCCTTCTTGCCCATCCTAATATCTTTACACAATCGAAAATATCCCCATTCGACTTGCAGGCCTCTTAAACCTATCTGTACCAATTTTGAACGGCCTAACTGTATTTCTATTTGTTTTTGCCCCATAGCCCTCCTTACCGCCCCACCCCCCTACCCGCCCTCCTAATAATTTTACAAATTCAAAAATATCCGCAATCGATTTGTAAGTATCGAAAACCTCTACGTACCAATTTTGAACGACCTGACACAATTTTTATTTTTTTTGCCCCCCCCCCCCTCCCCTCCCCGCTTCTTGCCCCTTCTAATAACTTTACACAATCGAAAATATCCCAATTCGACTTGCAGGCCTTTAAAACCTATTTGTACCAATTTTGAACGGCCTAACTGTACTTCTATTTGTTTTTGCTCCATAGCCCCCCCCCCCCCTTGCTGCACCACCTGGGGGCTGAATTTCTAAAATTCCAGAAATTTGTTTTTAGATAGTTGCATTAGCTATATTTTAGAGCAAAAATTTCACGTATATCTATTTTTTTTGTTTTAGATATATAGGATTATGCGAAATCACGTTTTACGCATGTGAAATCACGTTTTGCCCCCCCCCCCTGCGCCCTTGGGGACCGAATTTGAAAAATTCCAGAAACCGATTTTTAGACATTTGTATTAGCTATATTCAAAAGCAAAAATTTTAGGGATATCTGTTTTTTTGCTTGAGATATGAAGGATTTTGTGAAATTACGTTTTGCTCCCCCCCTCCCCCCATATCAGAAAAGTAGTATAACAGTAAATATCCAAAAAAAAAAGTCTATTTTATTCTCAATAATAATAATAATAATAATAATAATAATAATTACGATTTTTTTTTTTTGCAAAGTTTTTTTTTATTAAAAGTAAAAAAAAAAAATATCAATAACTTTGTTTCACATTATTACAGATCTATAGTTCAACCATTCGTTTTAAAGGTATTGACGAGACCTTCCGAAAGATACCCATCTTGAAAATTTACTCCGCCCGGGGGAGGGCGACGCCCCCACAAGCACAATTTTTTTTCCCTATTTAACAACTACTTTTATCAATAATTCATATTAGTTTTACAATCAAAAGTTAAAAATAACTCTCATTATGTACATTTATACGAAATTTTGTCCTATACTGCCATGTTAAAAATTTAGAAAAAATGCTATCACAGCGCCACCTATTGGGCGATTGATCCCTAAATCTATTCAGCACCAGTTTATGTCAGGGTCCAACTAAATACCAAGTTTGGTTAAATTTCGTTCATTGGTTCGTGAGATACAGCCTCCAAAACTTCGTGACACACAGAGAGAGAGAGACAGACATTTTCTAAAAACTATCAAATCATGTTCAGCACATCCCAAAACGTGCAAATCCATCGAAAACCGGAGTTCGAAAATTTTCACGAATCCAATACTTTCTCTATATTACATATAGAAGAAAGTCCCCCCCCCCCCGGGAGGGATAAATTTTCAAGATGGGTATCTTTCGAAAGATCTCGTCAATACCTTTAAAACGAATGGTTGAATTGTAGATCTATGATAATTTAAAACAAAGTTATCGGGGTTTTTTTGTTGTTACTTTTAACGAAAAAAAAAAAAAAATTTGAAAAAAAAAAAAAAAATCGTAATTTATTATTATTATTATTATTATTATTATTATTATTATTTTTCTTTTATTGAGAATAAATGGAACTACTTCTCTAATATGGAAATCGTCTGCATTATCATGGAAGAAAATTTTTTTTTATAATAATTTTAATAAATTATTTTTACTGGGGGAATTTGTATAGGAAAATATAGAAGAAAGTCATGTGGTGGCCACAACATACTAGTTTAGTTAAATTAATTATATCAGACTTCAAGTATAATTATAAAGTATATATATATGTTTTAAATTTCACTGTTACGTAATTCGCCGGTATAACTAAAGAAAGCCTGAACCGGGCTGAAAATAGTATAAAGTACTTGGTCGGATCGAGCTACTCTATTAAAATACATATAAATAGATTAGAATAAATGAGGAGAGTTATTTGATGTCATGTGAAAATGGAAAATAAAAGAAAAAAAAAGAAAAGAAAAAAAGAAACACAAAAATAAAAAAAGAAAGAAAGAATCAAAACAAAACAAAACTTCGGCGAAACCACAATATGGATGTGGCTGATTTTTGATTTATTCTTCCAAAAAGTCAATGATTCGTCAGTGAATCTGTCAATCTTCTCCACCTTCTGTCAAAACCACGTGGGACACTTTTTATCTGCTTTCAGCCGGCATCGGAATTTTTTTTAGGTGAAGAGGGCCGTTAACACACCACCATCAAAATACCAATGTAAAAAAATTGATGATAAAAATAGATTTATACAAAGACCCAGGCCATATCCCTAACAACACACTTGTCCACAATACATCCTGGAGATGTCCAGAGGATGTACATAGACGTCGTTTTCATCCATAGGACATCCTGAGGATGTCATTTGGAGGAGATATGCTGTTAGGGATATTACTGTGTTGGTCGGTGAGAATATTAAATCATTTAAATACGTTTACGCTCTTAAAATAAATGAGTTAATTCATCATGTCAAGTAAGATTTATTATTATTATTTTTTTTTTTTATCGACTTGAGTTAAAAGTGCAATTCTTTGAGCTAATTAGTAGCCTTTTATTTAAGCGAACTTGAGTTGTTTCCGCTCATTCAACCACTTGTAAGTGGCAACATTGCTCTCCTGCAACGCATTTCTTCAGTTGCATGCAAGTGCTACGGGAAACGCCTTTGTAAAGTGATCCAGTTTATTAAAACCAATTGCATTAAAATCATTAATCTATCTATCTATCTATATATATATATAATAAAATATGTGTGTGTGTCAGTGTATATATAGTATATATATAAGTATATCCAGAGCTTTTTAAGAAAATAGCTGATCGCAGAGATACACAAATTTCCATAATGGTTTGTTACAGATAATTTTATTAAGAAGTTAACAGTTATTAAGAACTGTTTTATAATAAAATTAGTTTAAACTGTTAATTAATTTTGTTCTAATTAATCATTAATTTTACAAAATAATAGTTAAAAAAAAATTAATGTGGTCAAATAAAATGGCTTTAATAATTCTGCTGTTTATCCTTCAAAGTTTCTTTCTACGTTTTTGAAGTTTGGTCACACAGGTATTCATTTCCGTTAATAGTTATAATATGGCAATACAATTGTTAATTCACCAGTAATTTATAAAAGAAGATTTTTATGGAAGAAAAGTAAGTTTCTGGTTTGCCTTTTAATGACGATATTAGGTTATTTCACTTCTATATTGAAAATAATTAATTGCAGTGTTTTGTAAATAAATATATTCAATACATATTTTGATAGTTACTTTTGATCTACATTTATAAAAATCAGCATAATGTCCAAATATACAAAGACTTCAAGGGTATAGAATGAATACATGTATAAATGATTTTTTCCTTTGAAATTTTTTTTATTTTATTTTATTTATTTATATTTTTTTAAGAGCAGAATTATGTAGTGTGTTAACGTTAACATTTTTCAAGCCATGCACAGATCTACAAATATTAATCTACAATTCGTAAGACAAAAATAATGTGAACAAACAAGTTCTTCTAGGAAGCATGCTTTCTAGTAAAAATGAACTTTGAGTCAATCTTTCTTCTTAACAGACATTTAGGACTATCATAATTAAATACTAATTTATTTGGGTTAGATTTGATTTTATCAAGATTTTGCACTATTTTTGTGAAATCTAGTACATTTTTCAATCGTAAATTTAGCTCGTCCACACTATCCTTATGACATAGGGCTAGTGTGGAGAAATAATAATTTTCTAAATCATATATATAAAACTGTATTGCCAAATAGTTTGTTTTATTAACAAAAATAAAAAAAAATGTACAAATTATTGTAAAAAAAAAGTTTTGATGTCTTTAAATTTTTATCTAATATATATATATATTTGAAAAAATATAAAATAGTTCCACACTAGCCTCTTCTTCCCTACAGATCATTTCACTCTTTTAACCGTGAATGCAGATCAAAAACACAATTTTGTTTATTTAATTTGTTGTCGATCCCGTATTTATTACCATGTTTTTATTAACTGGCTTTCTTGTTTGTCCAGTACAAATCTTGCAATCGATTTTTAATTAACTTCTCGGCTAGCTAGACATTTGAAACTTTTAGAATAGCTCAGAACACGATGACAATGCATTCTCACTGCAAATAAAAGGGTCTTAAAGTAAGACATAAAAACAACTGAAAGGGCATTTAAGACACATAAATGTCTTAAAATATAGATTAGATGTTACAGATATCTTAAATTAAGACAGAAATATGTCTGAAATACCAATTTAGACACAAAAATATCTGAAACACGTAAATACGTGAATTTTCAGACAGCAAAAATGTTTGAATTTTCAGAGACTGTAGAAATTCAGACACTTGCATTACTTAGAAAATTTTTCATATGGAATCTACTTTAAGAAAATATGCTTATCCTACTTCTTTCCACAATCAATAACTATATTATTATTTTATATAATAAGCAGTTAAGATACTTAAACTATGCTAGCTTTAAGAAATTAAATTTTTATGGATTAATACTCTAGAGATATGAATATTTGCATGCTATTATCTTTAACATAATTCCTAAACAACATATTTAGATACAAAGCTTATTCGTTAAAAAAAAAAAAAAAAAAAAAAAAAAAAAAAAAAAAAAACTTTTTATTTAAAGTTTTTTTATATTAAAAAAAAAAAAAAAAAAAAAAAAAAAAAAAGGTGAAGACGGACGTAGCAAGTAATTTGTAGAGAAGAAAGCTAATTTATAAGTGAACAATCATAAATAATTTGTGCATAACATTTTTCTTTCTTTCTTCTTTTTATTATTTTTAACTATTTTTTATGCATAAATTTTTTCTTTCACATATTTACCTACATCTAACAAGGAGAGATCACGACATGGAAAATTCAGATCGGGACGAAATTCCGCAGGATTGTAGTAATCTATGAGGGTAACAACATAATAAAGCAGTAGGACCCACTATCCACAAAATTTCGAGAAAAAAGCATTTAAAGTTTCAGTAATCTTTAAATACAAGTTATTTTGCAAGCGAGCAAGCGCCCCAGTGGTGTGATCTTAAAGCGCGAGTCTGCTAGCCAGACGATTCGGGTTCGAGGCTACCTCCAGACTACTTTTCTTTTCTTTTTTTTTTTTTTTTTTACTTTTTATGCAATCTAAACTTTTTATTTATTTTTACTTTATTTTATAATTCAATTCAAAATTTGAAAATTTTAATAAAATATTATTTAATTTTTTTTAATATAAAATAAATAAATTTTTCTATTTTTAATATTTATAACTTAAAAATACAATAAATTTCTATAACTTAAAAAATAAATTTTAGTTTTATTTTAACTGTAAAATAAGGTAAAACTAAAGAAACTATTTTTGATTATTTATCGAAATATTTTATTTTATTTTAGGTATGGTTGAAACAATATTAAATTTTGTTTTTTAAATTAAAATAATAATAATAATACAGAGAAATGATCCTTTTAATTGCATATATAATTACTATCCAAATTAAATAATTACTTCTCCAATCAATACAGTTTCTTGAAAAATTATAGTATAGGATTACGATGCTGTTAAATTATTACAGGTAAAGAAATGTTATCTTTAAATGTTGATTTTAAATGTTAATGAACATCATTTCTTTTTCGATAACGACTTCCTTTTTTTTTTAATCCTTCCTTGCACAAAATAAAATTCCACCTGCCCTTTATTATTAACAAGCTAGAAGCGTTTACGTAATTTATACACATTCAAACAAAATCAGGAAGTTCAAACCAAGTTTTAAGTAACACCTGCTAACTATTTTACACTTTGTTTACAGCTTGCTTATTTTTTAATTATTTAAATATTTGTCTATTTTTCTTTATGTTTCTTGTTTAGGGTTTTGTAAAACTAAACTTTATTTTTTAAGTTATAGAAATTTATTGTATTTTTAAGTTATAAATATTAAAAATAGAAAAAGTTATATTATACTCAAGAAAATTAAATAATTTATTAAAATTTTCAGATTTTGAATTGAATTGTAAAATAAAGTAAAAATAAATAAAAGGTTTAGATTACATTAAAGAAAAAAAAAAAAAAAAAAAAAAAAAAAGGTAGTTTCGAGGTAGCCTGGAACCCAAGTCGTCCGGCTAGCAGACTCGCGCTTTAGGATCACACCACTGTGGTGCTTGCTCGCTTGCGAAATAACTTGTATTTAAAGATTACTGAAACTTTAAGTGCTTTTTTCTCGAAATTTTGTGGATAGTGGGTCCTACTGCTTTAATATGTTGTTACCCTCATAGATTACTACAATTCTGCGCAGTTTCGTCCCGATTTGAATTTTCCATGTCGTGACCTCTCCTTGTAAGTGTAAAACAACAAATTTTCTTGTATTTATGATTATAGTTTGTTTTTATTTAAATATCGTTTTAAGGAAAAAATCGTTATCATCGAGTGCTGCAACATTCACATACTTGTTATGTATTATTAAAAAATTCTAGACTTCTAGATATGAAATTTAAGATAATATTTATTAACTTTAAGATACCATACTATTGTTGCGTACTTGGGGGTTCGTGAGTTGTCCGAGAATGAAAGGCGAAACTTACAAAAATTCAATAATTTATTCACAGAAAGTTCCAGAAAAATACAGGTATATAAACCAAGTATCAGCTTCAATTCAACCAGTAAACACAGCTTAAACAACAGCTGTCAATAACAAATCCACAGTATAAACTGTATAGCAATAACACATAAAGCAAGTCTCTTCCAAAGAGGCTCAAAGCAATGCAAGCATTAGAGAAACTGACTGACTCTGATCTCAGACTGAACTGAACTGAACTGACTGACTTGGCGAAAAAAGCAGCCCTGTAGAAAAGTGTGGAAAGTTCCAGAAATTTCCGTATCTCATCAGCCAATGAGATTAGAGCTTCCATATTTGGTATATCCCTAATAAGGATTTTCTCGCCAAGGTCGCCAAAAAATCGCCAAGGTGGAAAAAAGTCGCCGAATTTGTCGCCAAATCCGTTACCTGCCTTATTGGGGCTTTTTAATGCGTTTTTAAGGAAAAATAAGGCTATTTCAACGCTAAAACGACTAGAATAGCACAAAATTAGCACTTGATCAACCCTCTTTGAAAGAATTTATACAAAAATAAACACAATTATTTACAATTTTGTAACACTATCAATAGTTTTATGGCAAAAAATTAGAAATAAAACATAACACTGCGATTTGTTTCGCGAATACTTCAGCATATTTTATCATAAAAACACATATTGCTGTATTCGACAGTGGCGTGATTGGCAAATGCTTAACTCCGACAATGCTTGACTGGAGGTTTCGGTTTCCTTATGCAGTGTAAGTTCGAATCCCAACGCCGGACGATGGAACGTTTTCTTTATTTTTTATATATATATATATATATATTTCATTAATGCTCTTAACTTAAACATTTCTAAAATCTATTTTTAACAGAAAAAACATAATCGCACGCCAAATTTATTTATTTATTAAAAAGCCTTAAAAACAGTAGTGTTTTTAAGCCTAACATGGCGGTGTTTTTAAGTCTAAAGCATAGTGGCGTTTTAAGATATTTGCAATATCTTAAATTTCAAATGGAAAAAGATTTCCTAAAAAGTAAGATTTTTTTTTTTTTTTTTCGTTTAAAAAATGATCATCCATATAAGAGACTTTTTTAACTGAATTTAAGATATTTACGTTTACAGTGCTTTTAATACTTTTTATTCAATTAATAAATGTTTGAAAATTTCTTATAATTGCTCTCTTTATTACGCATTTCATCATTTTTTTTTTCACGTTGATGGGATGATTCATCAAAAATAATAATAATAATAAAAAGTATTTATTAATACATAGAACTGTCAAGTTTATATGATTTAACCCATTAACCGCCAAAACTCGAAATAATGAATTTTTTTCAAAACACAAACAGTAATACTCATTATTTTGATCATATATAACAATAATTTAAAATAAAATTATTAAAATTAGTCTTATCTTGATAAATACAGGGTGTTGTATTTGTACAACTTCAGTGGAATAAGAGTAGAGAATTAATACAAATAAATGTTTACGGAAATTTTCTTCAGGGAGCATGAAACAAAATAAACTACAGATAACGATAAAAATAAATATTTTATTACGAAAACATTTTTTTTACAAGTTATGTAAAGTCATTCCAATATGAAGATTTTCAAAACTTTTCACTTGAAATGTCAATTTTTAAACTTAAAACTTTTTTTCAGATGAATTTTTTTTTTTTTTTGTAATAAAACAAACATTTATCCTTTTTTGTATTTAAAAACAATACTTAATATAAAAAACCTTTTTTAGTTAACTCTTAAACGCGATTATTTATGGTGTTGCGTGAACGCTACACCAGAGGGTAATGGGTTAACATAAAATTTAAAAACGTAGCATATAAAAAGTTCTTTTTATCTTACAATTATTATTGTCTTATACCAATCTTCACTGAAAAACAGAAGGAAAATCCTTCGCTTTGCATATCCTACTTTTAAGTAAGTTCCATCTTTAATCTGTAAACAGCCGTCCGGTTTTAAATCTTGCTAAATTTTTAAGCAAGTCTGTAATCTTCGTTTAATTTTTACATTAAAAAAATATTAATATCAAGCATTATATGGTAATTTGATATTTTTTATGTGGGGCTTTTAATTAAAGCATTGATTTAATACAAAGGGCATTTATTATTGGAAGAACCGGAAATAATATACAAATCATAAATCGTAATATATGAATTTGATATCAAAACTGAACCACACTTTATCAAAATTATTATTTTTTTTTTAATGAACTGAAATTAGAGTGAAATACGAGTAGTTTTCACAAGCGATAAATATAATAGTTTTTGATATCATTTGCTAAAACAAAAGCATCGGTAGGTCGTGGTTGTGTGTGTTAAGGCCGATTGACTATACTAGGGTCCTAGGTCAATAGGTGGAATGTCCTCCGTGAGGGGAGGGGGTCTTTCTAAAGAGTCCTAGCAAGCATCGCGCATCGGTAGGCATTAATATATATATATATATTTTACAAACTCTTACTATTTATCATCTCATTGCAAAACAAAGAGTACAAGATTTTTATGATATTTTATTTACTAAATGTGAATAATGATAAACGGAGTAATCCGTTTCATTTTTAAAATGGTAGCACAGAATTGGTATACTATATAAAAACTATAAAGTACAATGTCAAAAGACATTGTAATTTTTTCATAATTTCTGTAAGTTTGTTTCTTTACTGTGGTAACAGAAATTTTCATTATTGTGTATTTCCCACTTTAAATAATAATTAATATTCATACGAAATCATTCTTTCACTAAATAAATTAGATTTTAACATTCTAATAATTATACTTTTCATTTTGGCGTTTTGCTATAAAATAGCAATTAATAATTTTATGAATTTTATGTGCTATAAGTTTTCTTGTTTTTGTCTCAAATGGACGGTTACTTAATTTCAAAAAGTAAGATGAAAAATACTCAATTATTGTTATTATTATTATTTTGTCTATGATCAAGTTTATCAATGACGTTCATTTTTTTTTTTTTTCTTTTTACACTATTTAGAAAAAATCAAAAAATCTTATAAGGTCATTGTGCCTAAATGCGACGTGATTTTTGGTAAGTTTATCGCATTTAGGAAACTTATTCTATTTTAGTAAATGTGAACGCCGCACCTCTGATTTCGAGAGTACTCAAAAACAAGAACTGAAAAGTTTGGTACGAAAGTGTGGCAACAGGGTGTGCGTATGTGAATCAAGATGGACTAGCGTTCCATTCTATATGTTTTTTAGAAAATACTTTATTTGATGTTAATTTATGTGTTCGTTATGTATTTTATGTTTGTGCCGTAAGTCAAAGTAAAATCTTTAAAAGTAAACCAAGCGTGATCAGTGTCTTAATGTGTCTCGATATGAATTTAGTGGAAGAAAAGAACCAGGTGCGAAAAAGGAGTCGCCACAATTGGCCCAGTCGACAAGCATATGTGAAATAGCTAGTGCACGTACGGATTATTTCATGATAGAGATGAAAAAAAAAAGGGTATGTTTTTTTTTAATGTTCCATCAAGAGTCATATTTTGTATAAGTTTTGATGTTAAATAATTAGGATTAAGCATTTAGATATTTTGTTCCGATTTTGTATTCCAACAAGGTAAAGAATAGGTAAATGGAAATTAAATATTTCGTAATGTTGAAATAATAATAATTCTAGCGTTTGAAAAATGAAAAATAGAAATATATTTGTTTATTTGTATTTAAAAAGCCGGAAAATGGTAAAAAGAATGGTGAAAAGAATATATTTTTATGCTATTCAAGATCATTGTTGTTAATTTCTGTGTGTTCTTTTTATTCATCACGTGATTTAGAATAAATAAGATTTCATTAAAGTAGATTGTGGAAAAAAAAAAAAAAAAAGTTCTGTTTTGATTTATTTGTTCTGTTTTATTGAATGATTATTTATTTGTTAGACGTTGATAATGAGTTATATTTATTTATCTTTATTATTATGGGAATATTAATGAAATAGCTCAGTAAAAAACTAGTGAATTATTCTTGTGAACGTCCGGCTTTGTTTATTTTTTTTTACTTTGAGGAATGAATCGGAAATTGTTTTTTTTTTTTTTTTTTCTGTTTAAAAGTAAGTTTGATTAAAGGTTGCTATAGCAACATTATTTCTAATTTATTGAAAGCTGGTTATGTAATAAAGTATATTCTGATTTATTTAATGAAAGAGTTGATTGTGTAAACATTTTTTTTAAATTTGTTATTTCGATACATATTATTTTTTTTTTCTCCTTTTATGTATGCATTCCGACTTAATGATTATTTTATTTAATTTGGGGGAAAATGGTGTTTAAGATAAAAACTAAGATGTCAAATTTGGTGTTCTTAGGAACGAAAACAATAGTGTTTGTGATTATAAATATAAGAAAATTTATTTTATTCACGGAAAACTTGAACTTGATTTGATCTCATCCATCCGAAGATGGCATTTTTGGGTAAAGGGAATAAAAAAGATTTGCAAGAAGTTGCTACTAAGCTTGGAGTGGAAGGAGCTCAGCATTTAAAGTTATATGAGTTAAGAGATGCTATTTTGGCTTCAAAGAATTACGATGAAGAATTTGTTAAAGAAATATTAGCGAACGTACTTGAAGCACGGAAGAGGAAAGAAGAGATGGAGGAACGCATAAGAAGAGAAGAAATAGAATTGGAAAAAATGCGTTTGGAAAATGCAAGAATAGAACTTGAGAAGAAAGGAATTACAAATGAAACTTCTGAGAAAACGCGCGTAAAATTACATAACATCTTACAAAAATTTGATCCTAAAACATGCGAAATTAGCCTGTATTTAGTTCTTTTTGAGCGGCAGGCAAAACGTGCCGAAATTAAAAGAGATGATTGGGTTTCTCATCTCATTGGGCTACTGCCATACGAAATCGCGGAAGTTATAGCTCGGGAAGACGAAGAAATCACGAATGATTACGGAAAAGTAAAAGAGTTATTGTTAAAGAGATATAAACTTACTCCTGAAAGATTTCGACAACTTTTCATTAAGCATACTAAAAAAGCTGATATCACATGGAGAGATTTTGCTTACGAGTTGAAAAACTATTTTACTGAATGGATTCGGGGATTAGAAGTTAACACATTTGAAGAATTATATGATTTGATTATTACAGATCAAATTAAAAGGAAAGTACCTCCAGAAATTAAAGAACATTTCATCGATGAATGGTCATTGTTTAAGTCATCTGATGTTATTTCCAGTAAATTAGATGATTATGAAAATGTCAAAATGACTTTCAATAAAAAACCGAAAGAAATTTCTCATAAAGAAAATTGGAATCTTCCATCCAAAGGGACGAATTTCGGAAATAACAATAGAGATGAGAAAAGGGTTTTTACTAAGCCACAGCAAGAACAAAGAGACATTCGTCCGAAATTCTCCTGCTATTTGTGTGGAAAGGAAGGCCATATGAAAAAATCCTGCCCCAAATTGAATTCAGCAAGTACATCTTACGTGAAAACAAACAAAAAGAGTCAAGAAAGTAAGGGCCTTAATAAGGTCAGTGTTAATCTAAATAGCGCTTGTTTCGAGTGGGAATTTCCAGTCAACGAGAAAGATGGCGAGCTTCTGAAAGTGGATTTAGGAATCGGAAGCCAAAAATTTCAAGGCATCGTGGACAGTGGTGCAGAAATCACCGTACTACGAAAATCAGTTGTACCTGAGGAACACTTACAGTCAAGTGGGAAAATTCTTTTGAGACCCGCTATAGGTAATCCAGTGGAAGCACAACTTGTGTCAGTTCCGCTAAGTCTTCATACAGATGAAGAAATCATTCCATATGTTCAAGTGCATGCTGCAGTAGTAGAACGGCTGCATGAGGAAGCTATTATCACTCCCAGGGTATATGAATGGTTGAAGGAACAAAAGTGTTCTTATTTGGGATATGATACAGGAATCACTTCAGTAAAAGAAGCTAATGAACAATCCTTGTTCAGTGTGGAGGGAAGGTCTCCCGAAAACATTTCTTTAGGGGATAAAGTGAATATCCCGAAGAAAGAAGTCGATGAACAATCCTTGTTCCATGTGAAAGGAAGAAATCCTGGAAATTCAGGGGTTGAGGTTAATATCACCCCAGTGGAAGAAAACAATGAACCGCCCTTGTTCAAAGTGGAGGGAAGGTCTCCCGGAAACTATTCTTCAGAAGAAGAGGTTGAAGTAATCACAATAAATGAAGTCGGTGAACAATCCTTGTTCAGTGTACCTGAGAATAATTCAAACGACAATTATCTTGGGGATGAGGCAATTAGTACTCCACCCACAGAAGATAATGAAAAGTGTATGTTCTGTATGGAGGGAGAAAGTCACGAGACTATTCGAAAGGCAAAGCTAAACAACAGCGAGTCGCATCATCCAGAAACCAAAGTCTTTAATAACTCAGTAGTTAAACAGACATTGACCGAAACCGATAGTAAGGATGAAAGAAATGAAAATATCCCTGTTCCACAAGCACAAGTGTTTAGGGATGAGCAGTTAGCCTGTCCTACATTGGAAAGGTGCTTCGAAGAAGCTAGGCAACATAAAAATGGTTACTGGATTGAAAGAGGTTTATTATATCATATGGGTAAAGTAGGCGGACAGAAATATATTCAATTGGTCGTACCGGCAAGCAGAAGAAAGGACATTTTGAAATTAGCTCATGAAACTCCTACTGGTGGACATCTGGCAGCTAAGAAGACCAGAGACAGAATTGCAATGTCTTTCTGGTGGGAAGGAATGCCAAAAGAAGTTAAACAATTATGTGCTTCGTGTCATGATTGTCAAATGCGGAGGAAAGGAAAAGTAAACGATAGAACACCTATCGAAGCTGCTGGAAGACCAGAACTCCCATTTCAAGTGGTTAATGCGGATATTTTAGGCCCAATAGAGCCAAAGTCATCACGTGGCCATCAGTATGTGCTGTGCGTTATGGACCAGCATAGTCGTTGGCCGGAAGCAATGCCTCTGAAGTCTTTAACAGCAAAGGCAGCCTGTGATGCATTTATAGAAATATTTGTACGAACTGGAATTCCTCGAGTAATTGCAATGGATAACGGAAGAAATTTTGCCGCACAGCTGACAAAAGAGTTTTTAAAACGATTAGGATGTGTTCCTAAATTTTCCACTCCAGGTTATCCACAATCGAATGGTTTGGTTGAAAGATGGATAGGAACTATGAAATCCATGCTACATCATGCAATTAATTCACAAGGTCGAGGCTGGGATAAACAGTTGCCATTCTTGTTATGGGCATACAGAGAAGTGCCTGACGCTACAACGGGTGTTGCTCCATTCCTACTAGTTCATTGGCGACCACCTGTAGGACCCTCTAGCCATCCTCAAATCAAGTTGCGAAGATGAATTCGTACTTCCTCAAGGGATCGGAGAATCTGTAGCTGACTACCTGTTGAAACTCCGGAAACGTTTAGAAGACGCGGCACAGTATGCGAACAGCATAACTCAAGAACAGCAGCAGAAATATGTACATTATCATAATTTACGGTCAAGAGATACCGAATTTTCTGTTGGGGATGAAGTTGTAGTGTTAATCCCTGATTCAACAAATCGTCTTTGTTCAAAATGGAAAGGACCGGGAGAAATAGTAGAAAAGAAGTCTCCACATTCTTTTTATGTCAAACTACCTGATGGAAGTGTTCGACATCTTCATCAAAATAAATTGCGTAAATATATTCAACCTGTCAGAGCTGTAGGAATTATTTACGAAACAGATGAAGAGTTTGGAGATATACAACATGCGCCCGTAGAATCACGGCAAGTAAAAGATGAAGAACTAAAAGCTGGAATAAAATCCAATTCGATATCAGCAAAGCAACATAAACAGCTGTTGAATCTGATTAAAGAATATCTAACAATATTTGATGGAGAATTAAAGAAAGCCAAAGTTCCTCCACATGTTATCCAGTTAAAGTCTGGAGTAGAGAGGAAACAAACTCATCTTTATAAAGTTCCAGAAACGTTAGGATCTAATATAGAAAAACAGATAGCAGAATTATTGAAAAAAGACCTGATAGAACCCTCTTCAGCAGAAATAGCATATCCATTGGTATGTGTAGCCAAGAAAGATGGAACTGTCCAACTTTGCGTGAACTACAGAGAGCTGAACTCAGTTAGTAAAATTCCACCTTTTCCTATGCAGAATTCAGAAAATCTTAGATTTAAAGCTGGTGGAGCTCGTTACTTGACAACTTTAGATATCCTTAAGGGATATTGGGAAATACCCTTAGCAGAGCAAAGCCGAGAATTAACCAGTTTTGTATCTCCAAAGGGTCAGTATCAGTGGAAGGTGATGCCATTTGGGTTATCTCGAGCACCAGCAACATTCCAAAGAATAATGAATCAAGTATTACGACCTCATAGTGACTACGCCGAAAGTTTTCTTGATGATATTATCATATTTTCTTCAACCTGGGAAGATCATCTTAATCATATTAAATCCATTTTAGAAACTCTGAAAAAATTGAATTTTTCGGCAAATTTAAAGAAATGCTCGTTTGCGATGTCGAAAGTAAATTATTTAGGACATGTCGTAGGCTCAGGAGAGCACGGCCCAGATCCGGACAAGATATCAGTTATTAAAGATTTGAAAGCCCCTAAAACTAAGAAAACATTGAAGTCACTCCTAGGATTATTTAACTATTACAGAGACTATGTGCCTCGGTATGCCAATATAGCAAAACCTTTAACGGACTTAACTCGAAAAACTGTGCCAAACGACCTTCCATGGTCAGAAGAAGCCGAAAGCGCATTTAATTCGTTAAAGAATTGTTTGTGCTCTATAACATCTCTGTATACACCTGATATGTCGAAACTTTTGAAATCGATACTGATGCTTCAGTGACCGGAATTGGAGCCTGTCTAATGCAGAGAGATGAGCAGAATAAACGGAAACCTATAACTTTCGCAAGCCAAAAACTGACCCCTGCTCAATCAAAGTGGAGCACTATTGAAAGGGAAGCTTATGCTGTAATATGGGCATTAGGTAAATTCGAAATGTGGACTTATGGAACCACTATTATCTTACACACGGACCATAACCCTTTAAAATATTTGACAGAAACAGTTCCTAAGAACGCCAGATTACAAAGATGGGCATTGGCTCTATCTCGCTATCAAGTGACTATCGCTCATAAGCCAGGAAGCAGTAATACTATTGCAGATGCTTTATCACGCATTCATGAATAAAGTCATAAGTTAGTTTAATATTGTATTTGTTATTACATATATATATATGTGTGTGTGTTTATTTTGTTTCTTATATTCAAGTATATTAATTCATTAAGATTATTTCAAGTGCATAAGAAAATCCATGTCAGGATAAATGTTTATTCATATATATTATATATATATTTTATTTCTATTATGTGTTTAAATGTTACTTATTTTATACCATAGAAAATATTTAAATTTTAAGTGAAATATAAATGTTATTGCTCTTGATGGAACATCGCATATTAGGTCAAAAATGAGACAATAATTAAGAATTTAAAAGGACAATTAGACTTTCATGAACATTTATTTAAAGATGAAACAATAATTAAGAATTTAAAAGGACAATTAGACTTTCATGAACAGTTATATAAATTATCCACAAATTTTTGTTGGTAGTTTCACTGTGAAGGCCATTGTCCCTCAAGTGAAACTGGAGGGAAGGTGTGAACGCCGTACCTCTGATTTCGAGAGTACTCAAAAACAAGAACTGAAAAGTTTGGTACGAAAGTGTGGCAACAGGGTGTGCGTATGTGAATCAAGATGGACTAGCGTTCCATTCTATATGTTTTTTAGAAAATACTTTATTTGATGTTAATTAATGTGTTCGTTATGTATTTTATGTTTGTGCCGTAAGTCAAAGTAAAATCTTTAAAAGTAAACCAAGCGTGATCAGTGTCTTAATGTGTCTCGATATGAATTTAGTGGAAGAAAAGAACCAGGTGCGAAAAAGGAGTCGCCACAGTAAACAAATAAGTATGAAAAGAAAGAGAAAATGGTTGAACATTACACTCGTAGTTCTAAACTTGTGTTTTGTGTCATTTCTTTTTAAGAAATTTAAAAAATGTCTGTAATTTATGAAAAAATATACCAGCGTCGCATTTAGGAAATTTTTGTCGCATTTAATGTACTATATCCTAAATGCGATGTTCAAACTCCCTAATTGCGATAATGCATTTAATGTATGGAATTTGCTTGAATGTTATTAACACTTTCCAAAGCAGGTTGAAAACTGTTACGGTTTGGGTCTGTCCGTCTGTCTGTCCGTCTGTCTATCCGTCTGTCCATCCCTACGTCTGTCCGTCTGTCTGTCCGTGCACTAACTCCCGTAAATATTCATGGAACTTGTTGAAACTGATATATATTATTCAAGTTCTTTATAACATGTTCCCTATTGAAAATGGAATGTGTACCTCTACTGGTTTGTATACAGGAACACCCGAAAGTATTCCAAAGCATTATGTTCTATGGAAGGAATTTTCATAAATCATATTTTATTACCGTTACTTTATACATATCTTGATGAAATTGAAATATGTTATTCAAAATTACTATCGGATGTCCCCCATTGAAAATGGAGTAAATACCATCATTAGTTTGAATACAGGGAAACTCGAAAGTATTCCCTAAAGCACTGCGTTCTAATAGAGATATTTCTATAAGCCAAACTTTAAAAACTTTACTTTGCACAAATCTTAATGAAATTAAAATATGTTAGTCATATGCACTAAGGAATGCTTTCCATAGAATAAAGTATGATTAGCGTTAGATTTACAGGGCCAAACAAAAATATTCAGTTACACTAAGGGCTATTGCAAATTTGTTGGAAATGCAGTTTCGTTTACATTAAACGTTTTTATTACTTTCTAAATGTTTTTAACACTTTCCAACGAAGTTGAAAGGTTTTAATATCTTCGGTTTGTCTGTCTGTCCGTTTATCGGCTGCCTGTGCGTTTGTCTGTCCGCGCTTTAATTAGCGTTATTACTTATGGAATTTCTTGAAACTGATACATATTATTAAAGTTTAGTATAGGATGTTCCCTATTGAAAATGAAGTGTGTACCTCTACTAGTTAGTTCACAGGGGCACCCGAAAATATTCCAAAGCATTGTGTTCTGTGAGAGGTATTTTTATAAACCATATTTCATTACCGTTACTTTACACATACTTTAATAAAATTGAAATGTTATTCAAGTTCACTATCGGATGTTTCCCCATTGAAAATAGGGTAAATACCTTCACTGGTTTGTATACAGGGACACCCGAAAGTACTTCAAAGCATTGCGTGCGATGAGAGGTATTATTATGAACTAAATTTAGATTCCTTTATTTTACTCAAATTTTAATGAAATGGAAATATGTTATTCATATGCATAAAAGAATGCTATCTACAGAATGTAGTATGATTAGCATTAGATTTGCAGGGCCACACAAAAATATTCAGCTACATTGATAACTTTTATTGAAAATTTGCTGGAATTGTATTTTCGTTTACATTAAGCGATTTAACAGTTTTTAACATTTTTTAAGTCTGAACGTGTTTTCAATTTTTGTATCTATCTGCCCGACTATCCATTTGTCTATCTGTTCGTCTACCGCACTCATCGTCCGTAAATATTTTCTGAATTTTTAAAATATTATATATGTTGTTCATATTCACTATTGAATATTCCTAAATTAAAAGGGCATTAATAGGTCCTATACAACTTTTTTATGTACACGGACACGCAAAAAAATGCCAATGGATCGCATTTTAGGAGGTACATTTTTATAATTTACATTTAAGGAACTTTCTACTGTAAAATCATAAAGAAATTGATATTTATTGTTAATTTGCTAAAATAATGTTTTGTATAAAATATGGTTTTGTTAACCTTAAGATTTACAGGGCTACACTGAAATTTTCAGATAGATTAAAGGCTGGAATTACAATCTAAGGGCTACGTTTCCTTTTCTGTTAAGCATTTTTAACACTTTAAAACAATGCTTAAGAATGATTAGGAATTCAATTAGTCTGTCTGTATGCCTTTCAGAACTACTGTCTGTTTGTTGTGTGATAACGTAGGTACAGAACTTTGAAAGTTATAAGATACAACAATTACGTACAGTTGGAAAGTGTTAATAATCATTGCGTAATGCATGATTTTTCGTCTTTTTTTTAGATTATAAAACATTAAATACCACATAACTATTTGAAGATAAAGTGTTGTGTAACTCTACGTGTAACTCTGCCTTTAATAGTGTGTGAAACTCTTCCTTTTTATTAACAGTGTGTGGAACTTTGTGTGGAACTCTGCTGTTTGTTAAGAGTGTGTAACTAATCTTTTTTTTTTTTTTTAACAGTGTGTGTGTGTGTGTAATTCTGTGTGTATTGCTGACCTTTTCTAACAGTGTACGTAACGCTATGTGAAACTGACACTGTGAGTGTAATCCTGTATGCAATTAACAGTGTGTGTGTGTGTATATCTTCTTTCTTATTAACAGTGTGTGTAACTCTGCTTTTTATTAACAGTGTGTGTAACTCCTCTTTTTTGAACATTGTGTGTGTAACACTGTGTGTATCGCTGATTTTTTGCAAATAGCGTGTGTAATTATACTTATGTGTAACTAAAAGTGTGTGTGTAAACCTGTATGTAATTAAACGTATGTGTGTAACTCTGCCTTCTTATTAACTCTGTGTGTGTAACTGTTTCTATAATTCTGCCTTTTTGTTAACAGCGTGTGTAATTCAATTTTTAATTCTTTTTTTTTTTTTTTGAACAATGTGTGTAACTCTGTGTGTATCACTCATTTTTTGCTAACAGTGTGTGTAATTTTATGTGTAACTAACAGTGCGTGTGTAACCCTGTATATAATCAGCAGTACGTGTGTAACTCTCTGTGTAATTCTGCCTTCTTTTTAACTAAGTGTGTGTGTAACTCTGCCTTTTTATTAACTGAGTATGTAAATCTGTATAATTCCGCCTTTTTATTAACAGTGTGTGTAACTCCGTATGTAAATCTCTTTTTTTTTTTTTGTCAATGTTTGTAAAGCTGTGTGTACTGCTAATTTTTTGCTAACAGTGTGTATGTAGCTCTGTGTGTAACTCTGCAAGTTTGTGTGTAATTGTTTGTGTAACTTTGCCTTTTTCTAACAGAGTGTGTAACTCCGTGTTTAACTCTTCTTTTCTGAACAGTGTATGTGTAACTCTGTTTGATTCCATGAATATTTACGGGAGATAGAACACAGACAGACAGACAAACCTAAGTCATTAACACTTTTCAGGTTTGTTGGAAAGTGTTAAAAACTTATAGAAAGTGATAAAAACGCTTAATGTAAACGAAAATGCAATTCCAGCAAATTTCCAATTAATACCCCTTAATGTAGCTGAATATTTTTGTGTGACCCTGTAAATTTTATGCTAATAGTATTGTATTTTATGGAAGACAGTCTTTTGTGCATATGAATAATATATTTTAATTTTTTTAAGACTTGTGCAAAGTAAAGTCATTAAAATTTGGTGTTTAGAAATACCTTCCATAGAACGCAATGCTTTTAAATACATTCGGATGTCCCTGTATAGAAACCAGTGATGGTATTTACTTCAATTTACTTGGGGAACATCGACAGTGGACTTAAATGATATATTTCAATTTCATTAAGATTTGTGTAAAGTAAACGTATCAAAATACGGTTTATAGAAATATCTCTCATGGAACACAATGCTTTGGAAAATTTTGGGTGTCCCTCTAGACAAACCATGAGAGGAATTCACTCCATTTTCAATAGGGAACATCCGATAGTGAATTTGAATACGATTCAT
Organism: Salticus scenicus; assembly: GCA_963930645.1. NCBI lineage: Eukaryota > Metazoa > Arthropoda > Arachnida > Araneae > Salticidae > Salticus > Salticus scenicus. The sequence goes on along the minus strand of OZ005657.1, from coordinate 291,022,313 downwards.
CAGTTTCAAGAAATTCCATAAATATTTACGGGAGTTAGAGCGCGGACAAACAGACAAACCGATGTCATTAACGCTTTTCAACCTTTTTGGAAAGATTTAAAACAAGAAAGAGAAATCATGCACTACGCTCTGGTTATTAATACTCTCCAACTGTACGTGCTTATTGTATCGTGTAACTTTCAATATTTTTTGCCTGCATTATCAAACAAAAGACAGAAGAACAGAAAAATATACAGACTGACTAATTGAATTTAAAACCGCTCTTAAACATCGTTGAAGAACGTTAAAAAGGCTTAATGCAAAAGAAAATCCAGCCATTAGATCATAATTGCCGCCCTTAATATATTTGAATATTTTACTGTAGTCCTGTAAATCTGAAGGTTGATCATATCATATTCTATACAAAACATTATTTTAGAATATTAAAATACATTTCAATTTATTTATAATTTTTACGGTAGAAAGTTATTTAAATGTGATTTATAAAACTATCTGTCCTAAAACGCAAAGCATTGGAAGTTTCCTGTACACTTGTTCAGGACATATTAATGGCATTTTAAATAGGAAACATTCCATGGTGAATTTGAATAACTTATATCAATTTTTAAAAATTCTGAAAATATTTAAGAACTCTCGAGACGAGAGACAACCAGATAAAAAGATAGAAAGATAGACAATCGGACAGAAAGATAAACAAATAAAAATCATATTCACGCTTAAAAATTGTTAGAAAGTGTTAAAAACGCTTGTTGTAAAAGAAAATGCAATTACAGCAAGTTTTTATAAATAGCTCTTAATGTAACTTAATATTTTATGCGGCCCTGTAAGACTAATACTAATCATACTGTATTTTATAAAAAGCATTCTTTTGTGCAAATGAATAACATATTTCTATTTCATTAAGCTTTGTGCAAAGTAAAGTTATTAAAATTTGGTTTTTCGAAATACCTCTCATACAATGCAATACTTTCGTGTCTCCCTGTACTCAAACCAGTGGAAATATTGTATTTATTTTACATAGGAAACATCCGATAGTGAAACTGAATAACATATTTCAATTTCATAATGATTTGTGTAAAGTAACGGTATTAAAATATGGTTTATAGAAATACCTCTCATAGAAAACAATAGTTTGCAGTAATTTCCGATGCATATATACACAAACTAGTAGAGGTATTCACTCCATTTTCAATTGGGGACATCCGATAGTGAACTTGAAAAACATATATTAGTTTCAAGATATTCCATAAATATTTACCGGAATTAGAGTGCCGAAAGGCAGACAGATGGACAGATACACAGATACACAAATTGAAATTGTATTCACACTTAAAAATTGTTAAAAAATGCTAAAAACGCTTAATGTAAACAAAAGTGCAGTTCCAGCAAACTTTTATTAATAGCTTTTAATGTATCTGAATATTTTTGTGTTGCTCTGTAAATCTAATACTAAACATACTATATTCTATACAAAGCAGTCTTTTGTGCATATGAATAACATATTTCAATTTCATTAAGCTTTGTGGAAAGTAAAGTTATTAAAATTTGGTTTATAGAAATACTTCTCATATAACGCAATGCTTTGGTATGCTTTCAAGTGTCTCTGTGCCCACACCAGTGGTGGTATTTACTTCATTTAATATACAAAACATCCGATAGTGAACTGGAATAACATATTTCAATTTTATTAAGATTTTTGTACAGTAAAGGTATTAAAATATGGTTTATAGAAATATCTCTCATAGAACACATTGCTTTGGAAAAAAATTGAGTGTCCCTGTACACAAACCAGTATAGATATTAACTCCTTTTGCAATAGGGAACATCCGATAGTGAACTTAAATAACATATATCAGTTTCAAGAAATTACATAAATATTTACGGGATTTAGAGCGCGGACAGATGAACAGACAGGTGGACATACGAACAGACAGATGGACAGACGAACAGACAGATATTCACAATTGATATCATATTCACACATAAAAATTATTAGACAGTGTTAAAAACGCTTAATGTAAACGAAATTGCAATTCTAGCAAATTTTTATTAACAGCTCATAATGTAACTGAATATTTTTGTGTGGCCCTGTAAATCTAATGCTGATCATACTATATTCTATAGAAAGCACTCTTTTGTGCATATGAATAACATATTTCAATTTCATTAAGCTTTGTGGAAAGTAAAGTTATTAAAATTTGGTTTATAGAAATACCTCTCATAGAACGCAATGCTTTGGAATACTTTCGATTGTCCCTGTACACAAACTAGTGTTGATATTTGTTCCATTTTATATATGAAACATCAGATAGTGAACTTGAATAACCTGATTCAATTTCACTAAGATTATACAGTTAAGGTATTAAATATGGCTTACAGAAATACCACTCATAGAACACAATGCTTTTGAATACTTTCGGTTGTCCCTACATGAGTTAGAGCGCGGACAGACGGACAGACAGACAGACAAACCGAAGTCACTTGTAAACCTTGTTGGAAAGTGTTAAAAAGGAAAAATTGCTTAAAGTTACCTTTATATATCAATTGTAAAACTCTCCCCATTTAAGGGATAAAATTTGTCGCATTTAGGAATATGGTGTAAACAGACCCTTAAATGCGATAAAAAAATTTAAACCCCTCTTTTTAAAAATTTGTAGTATTTTCTTTAATTTTCTTCTGATAGGTGTAAAAGGTATTCAAGCACATGACGTATCAGTGGTTATTTGACCTTGAAAAATAAAAGGATAAAATTACAGTTACTATTTGAAAATTTTTCATCGCAATTAGGAAAAGACGTCGGAAAGCCATAATGGACAATGTTTACTGCAAAAGAAAATTCTACTAGAAAAAACCTTTAAAATTTAATGAAAAGTTTCGCAAACCGTTCTTGAAATGTGTATGTTCCATTATGATTCATAAGTATGCGATTTATGCATTTAGATTTTCAGTAGAAGCACTTTGTCGCATTTATGGGTTATCGCATTTAGGCACAATGACCTTATATATATATTAGAAATGATATCATTTTAAAACAAATGCTTGATTGCTGTTTTTAAATCTCTAAAATCGTTTAGAAATATTTCTTGGAATTTAAAATTGGTTTTAACACAAATAAAAAAAATTTATACTTATATGTTTTTTTAACTTAAAAGCTAATAAATATTCTTAAGCCTACAATATTTTTGAAATAGCCGTGCCTTTTTCATTATCAAACGAAGTAAATATCATTTTGTAGCTACCTTTTTAAATTTCATATGAATCACCTGATACTGACATTATTTTATATTGTGTTACCAAAATTCACCCCCCCCCCCCTTCCAAGAAAAAAAAAAGGCAGTTTGAAAATTTTTAGCATAAGTCATCCAAAGTATCAATCATAGGAGAATAAAAGTTATTTATTTTTAGTGAATTAATAAAATAAAACAGAAGAAGAAAAAGCAAAACTTTTATGGTTTAGATTTTAAATGTATTAAAAAATGAATATATTTACAACCAGAGTAATAATTTGGTTAAAACTACAAAATGTGTTTTATTGATGTTATTTTATTTTTTTAAACAAAATTTCATTCGAAGTAAAAAATCCGTTTTATTACGACAACGCAAGACACATTGTTAAAAAAATTATAAGAACTTTAACAAATTATTTGTATTTGCTTATATTAACGGAATATTTTGTTTAAATTTACATTAACGTTTGTATATTTGTAAGTAAAAACTAATTTAAAAAAAAAAAAAAAGTTAGAATTTTAACAAAAGTTATTTTATTAATCTAAGCAAAATTTCTATTCGAACACATTTCAGCAAAAATCTTCGTTGTGAAAAGCAAGTTTTGCTTGATTCAACAAAATATTCCTTTTAGTGTATTACACATATTGTAGATGCAAAGATTAAAAAAAAAAAAACAACCTTGAAAATATAAGAATCTATATTTGTATGATTTGAATCTTTAATGAAATTAACGCAAATGAGTCACTGAACAGCATATTTCAACACATTACTGACTTCTCGAATATGTTGTTGCACTGGCTTTTGTTTTATCATAATAACTGGAATTATTAAATGTATCAACACATGAATCAAATCATCATTATAAAAAGTAAAGGAATTTTTGAATTTCGACCCTAATATTTTAATATGATCAGAAATTTAGTTTGGAATTGCACTGTAAGAAAACTCTGGAACCTTCCTGCGAAATTTAGAGCTAGTAGTTTCTCAATATTTACATGTAATGTTTATTGAATATATCAGCGATCATTTAATATATCATTGAAAATGCCAATAAACTCCACAAGTAAAAAACTTTTCATGGAAAAAAAAAAAAAAAACTGTTATTCACAGCAACCTCATCAAAACTTATACAAATCAGGAAATGAAATTTTCTGATATAAAAGACTAACGTTACTAAAGCGCACGTTAATCCGAATTCACATATTAAATATATAATACTATTTTTTAGTGTAATACAGAATAATCTTTTTTGAAAAACATAAAATGTATATACATATATATATATATTTTAAATAACTGAATCACTTTTAACGTAATTTTTAATCCTGCAAATTTTCTGAATATATTGTACATTTTTCTAACATTTAAAGTATTTTTGTAAGATGTTTGTAGAATAGTTAAAAAAATCTAATATTTAATATGTAGTCATATATACCAATAGATTAGACTAAAATTCGTTTTATAAGATTGATAACTTCCTGTAGTTACTTTAAAAATAATAAGGATGATTTAACCTAGTCATCAGTACTTTAAGTTTTAATTCATAGCTTATTACGATAAGAATTACGACCATAAATCTGTCCGAAAATGGCCTTAATTATGTTTTACTTCATTGCATTCTAAACTTTAGAAACGATGATGTAGAAAAATCTGAAACTAGAATTATTGCGTGGATGATAATATTGGAACCAAGACACTAATTACATGGTTCATAGTTTTGAGATTCTTAATTTGATACGAGTTTCTCATCAAAAACACTAACAGAGTTATGTATTAAAACTGAGCTTTGGTAAATTTAGTGTATGCTTTTCCTACTTTAATTCCTTAGGTTATTAATCTTTTTTTAAATTTCTGGTTCCTTTTTATACTTTTACATAAATAACCTGATTAATTTTTTAAATCACAAATTTTATGGGCAATCCTTGACCTTTTTATTTACTTTAGTAAAAATACAAGTGTTACTAAAACTCGTAAATTAACAAAAAAAAAAAAAAAAAAAAAAAAAAAAAGAAGAGGAACATATACAAAAAAGAAAGAAAGAAATTATTAAAATGATTTTTTAATAGTTTTTTATTGTAAACGGTTAGGTAGCATTCTTGATTGTGAATTCGCCACAGCTTTATGCATCCACTGAATGAAAATTGGACAATTGTAAGTTTCTCCAATAAAATAGCAGATCATAACAGTTCATCTGGTGTTGGTAAGCAGCGGTTTATATCCAGCAGCTAATCAATGACAGTTGAGTTGACTTAAATTACCTCACAGATGTAGTTGTACCAGAGCCGTCTCTAGCGAGAGCGAGACCCAGCGCGAAAATTTTTGCGAGACCCTTTCCTCCGAAACTAATTACTTACCTCATATATGCAAGTGTACGTTATGTATAAAGTTTTAAGCATTTAAATATTTGAATACTTGACAGCAGCTTGGCTAAGGTGAAAGGAATTGAAAAATAGAAAATCCTGTAAACTTAGTTAAACCATAAAACGGATTTTGAAGTGAAAATGTCTTTGGGAACATTACGTACATGTCATTCTGCAGAGTTAATTTATTTGATTCTTTGCTAAAATATTTTTAAGTTTAGCTACTCTTACTTTAGGTTTATTTATGTAACAAAACCCGTGAACACGTTCTTTCTTTTTCTTCGTGAATAATGAAACTTATGAAATTTTAGCTTATGAAAAATTAAACTCGCATGTGTAAAAAAAGTCTAGTAAAACTGACGTCATTAAAAAAAAGAAAAAAAAATATATTTTTTAATTGTTTCATAGTTTGCAATATAGTCATACACATACACACTCACGCATATATAGTTTCATAAGCATTTTTATTTAATTATTAGTTGACAAATAGAGACAATTGTAATAATTCCATTATTTGAACCATGTCTAAAAGCGTTCTAACAATTTCTCAAGTAAAATCTTTTAAGCACACCGCTCACATTTCCTCTTCAGATTGCGAGTTCATCTGATGTTTCGCTTAAATATATTTACGCAATTTAGAATTATGCTAATTTATTAAAAAAAAAAAAAATCATTTTTGCTTTTCTAGGCAAACAATTTGGTAACTAAGGTTCAAAAGAATGTTTCAAAAAATGTATACAGGAACACAAAAGAAATGAAATAGATTACAGGTCATCAGTGGAAATGCTTGAATATGTATTTTAAGTTGTGTCATGCGCATTTTTTATTTATCGAATAGTAGTGCTGCAGGAAATATACAGAGGTACTTAAAAGCAGCCGAAAGCATTGCTTTTTATTTCATATACAGTAACCGCCGCTTAATAAATTCACTGTTTAATAAAATCAGCTGCTTATTCTGATCAAATTGCAAGGACCGTAATCAAATCAATACAAACTAATTTTAAAACGGCCGATTAATAAAATCAACACCACTGGTTTATAAAGTAAAAAAAAAAAAAAAAATCAGCAGCAAAAATGTCATTTATGCATGCAGAAAAAAATTGTATTCAGACTGTGACATTTTATTTATGAAATAAAAAAGAAAAGAAAATTCAGCAATCTCTCCGTTATCTCCCTTTATCGAAAATTTTACGTTTAAAGCATACTGGCAAAATAAACACTCCCCATCACTTGTTTTAGCAACAATTTCAAGGGATGTATTTTTCGAAGCCCAGTAATAAATTATAAATTTGATTTGATTCTCAAGTGACACACACACACACACATATAAGTATAAATATATATATATTAAAATTTTTATTATTAAAAGACAACAATTTCTACCTCTTATTCTGAAATAACTAAAAATCAAGAGGTTTATACGGCAATATTTTAAATTTAAATGAAAAGCGTAAACTTTTGGCAGAATAATGATAACTTTCCTTGAAGGAACCCCACTAAAAATAATCTAAAAATTTTCTTTTAAAAAATATCTGCAGGATATCTTAAGTTATTTGGCCCACTTCTGAAGCCTATATGTTCTGAAAAAAAATCTACAGAATATAATTTTCAGATTTTTTTCAAAATATATAGGCTTAAGAAGTGAGCCAAATAACTTAAAAAAAACTATAATCTGCAGGATATCTTAAGTTAATCTTAAGATTATTTTCCGTCTGATCTACAAAAAATTTTTGCATTTACATCAGATACATGGAAGATAATTATAAATGAAGTAAAATATAAGGTATTTTCAAATTTAATATTTTATTCATTTAGTTTATTTTAAATATCTTATTCAAGACAATGTTGGTTTAGAAAAAATTATATATTACTAAATTATTATGAAATTTTACATAAGACAGATCTGTTTACACACACACACACACATATATATATACACACACTAAACGACAAAAAAAAAAAAAAAAAAAAAAAAAAAACGCACTGCAACAACTTCAGCTCAGTAATTAATTGATAATTTTTAATTTTTTTAACCCTCTAATGTCTTGGGCTTCTAATTCTTCTCGTTAAGAATGAATTTTTTTTCAGATTTCTGGCAAGTAAACCCTGTTTTGTTTAATTGTTATTTTACTGTATTTAGATAAATTATGTTACAAAACACTTTTTCTGAATACCTGCTAAGTTCTAAATGTAATACTGGCTTTTTAACTTGCGGTCATCTCGACTGGATGAGTAACGTGGCCGCCTAAGGGCAAATGCGCAGTTTAAACAGCCAAAAAATATTATATCTTGCTAAAAACCAGATAGCTAATATTTTGTTAACATTTAATCATTTTGACATCCCACGTACTAATATATATATATATATATATATATTTTTTTTTTTGCTCTAAAATTAATATTTTTTGTGGTATCGTTAATTGCCTTATTCTTGCCATTTTTGAAATACTTTCTAAAACTTTCTAAAATTACACTAAGCGACAAAAAAAAAAAAAAAAAAAAAAAAAGAAAAAAGAAAAAAAGAAGAAAAGAAAAAGAAGAGCCGCACTTAAATACTTTCAATTTTTCTTTCTGTAATCGCTAATTTTAGTGTTTCAAAAGTAAATTTTTGAAACGATTTTATTACGCTGTGTTCCGCGTGCAATTTAGGAGTGAGCCAAATGTTAAAAACAAGATGCAATTGTTCAGAAAATTGCAATTTTGGAAAGTATTTAAAAAATGGTAAGAATAAGGCAATTAACCATACCACAAAAAATATGAATTTTAGAGCGAAAATAAAAAAAATATTTTAATACGTGGGATGTCAAAATGATTAAATGTTAACAAAATATTAGTGATCTAGTTTTTAGTAGGATATAATATTTTTTGGCTGTTTAAACTGCACATTTGTGCTTAGGCGGTCACATTACGCCTCCAATCGAGATGACAGCAAGTTAAAAAGCCAGCGCTTAAAAAATCAGTTCGTATTACATTTAGAGCATAGTAGGGATTCAGAAAAAATGTTTAGTAACATAATTTATCTAAATACAGTGAAATAACAATAAAACAAAGCAGGTTTAATTGCCAGAAAATCTGAAAAAAATCCATTCTTAACGAAAATAATTAGAAAATGAAGACATTAGAGGGTTAAAAAAATTAAAAAAGGATCAATTAATTATTTGGCTGAAGTTGTTCTCTCTGATGAGTCAAGTTTAACTTATTTCAAACTGGCGGAAACAAGCAGATCTGATCATGAAAATGTGACTGATTTAATGGAAATCGAACTTTTAAAACAATAACATATTCCCCGTACATTACGAAACGAAAATGCATAATATTTCGGTAAGTCTGGGAAATTTTCATGTTCAAGTGATCAATTAACCCGAAATAAAATTTGGTCATTAAAAAATTGGTACCTGACCGAATACCTTGGGGGTATTTCAGACTCTTCCATAATCAGCATTTCAAGATGATAATGCACCTTGTTATATGACGCTTGTGATACATTTATTTGATTCAAATTGTTATAAAAGCTTTTTGTAAAAAAAATAGAACCGACTCCAAAAAGCAACTACTCTTCAAACAACTTAAAAAAAAAAAAAAAAAAAAAAAAAAAAGTATGAAATGAAACTGTAAATTGCGCCTAAAAGTATAAAATAATTTCCTTCGCCAAACAATCTATAACACTACAATTAATCATAACTTTTGAAGTCGGCGCAAAATTAAATAAAATTTAATTAGTTTTTAAGGGTTTGTTTTTATATCGGTAGCAAGAAATGTTGTTGTCTCGAATGATCCATTTTCATGTTTCCTTCATTAGTTTATCACTATATGCAATTGGTAAATTAGTAGCATCTACATAGAACAGTCAACATTCTTTACAATGCGGTATTTATGTTTCTACGAAGTTAGAGTTCCCTTTGCAAATTTGGTATAACTTTGATAACTATTATCCTTGGTGGCTTTTGGATTTGGTGATCAAGACGTAATGCAAAAATTTTTCACGCAAGATGTATATTTTCATAATATATATTGCACGATGTCTTGTTTCATAATCTTCATTACTCTCTTAATATACCTTATCAAAACAATCATGATATCCCAAAGAAATTAAATATGTTTGCCAGATAAATTTGCGATTTTTCTTTCACCAAGGACGTCAGATACCAGCATCTTCGCCGACTTTTGCTGCTTACGAGATCTTATTTGTTTTCTTGAATCAAAGTAGTTTTCGGCTGCGTTTTACAGGTGACAATGTGAGATGTGTATATTGAATAGGATCTGATTTTTGTATTGAATAAAGCTATAAACTTTTATTTAATTTTGCGCCGACTTCAAAAGTTATGATTAATTGTAGTGTTATAGATTGTTTGGCGAAGGAAATTATTTTATACTTTAAGCGCAATTTACAGTTTCATTTCATACCCTTTTTTTTTTTTTTTTAGTTGTTTGAAGAGTAGTTGCTTTTTGGAGTCGGTTCTATTTTTTTTACAAAAAGCTTTTATTTTTCTCTTTTCAGTGAAAACTTATTCCTATAGCAGAACATCAAAAGACGTTTGACGGCAGCTTGACAAATCACAACTTACAAGAAAAGTGACATAACTCAAAAAATGGTTTATGTCACTGAAAAATACATGAAATGCACCCAATGTGAACAAACAAGTTACATCTCCATATAGAAAGTTATCCACTCCAGAGACAGTTGTGCCAGTGTTATTCTAGTCAAGTTATATTTAAGTTGATTTTTCTCAAATGCTGCATTTTTAAGTTGTATCACTTTTCTTGCCTTTATCAGATATGAGCAAAAAAACTGTCTATTGAATGAACATACGTTAAGTTAAAAAGTCTTTAGAAATGTAAAGAACGGATACGCTGTATTCGTAACCAAAAATTCTGTTAGGTATAAATATTGAACTTTACAGTGAATACGTGTCACCCTCTGCGATGGAAATTACGCAGCGTAAAGTTCAAACAAAGAGCAAAATATGCATTGCAGCTGACGGACAGAAGTTTCAAAATCGATACTTACATACTGCTTTTACCAGTGTAGCTGCATGCGTTCAGCAGTTAGAGTGAGAACAGACTTTTGTGAGTATCCTTTTGTGAGTATCCTTTGTTTATATCTTAATGAAATCATAATGAAACCTATTTCAGGCCAAGATCATTACAACAAAATAAGTATTAAAATTAAATCATCTCTTACGAAGTTAAAAGCTAACAAATTTCAACAACAACAACAATGAGAAACATGGTTTGTATTGAGAACCTCTTCCTTTATGAAGTCGGTTTAAAACATCTATGCGTTAATCGATGTGACCGCTTACAATAGCCATACATTGAATTTTACATAGCATAAATGTCACCTGCTACGCTACAACATATGCAATGTCGTTCAAGTCTGCACAAAATAGGAAATTGTGAACAAACAAATGACGTTTTAAGCGTTCTGTTTTTAGCATAATGTCTAAACTATCTTTTCGTAGTAAATCGATGATGCTCTCTAATTTTACAATTCACTTTTTTCCTATGTCTTGAACCGTTTACGAGATAGGAACGCTAACTCCACTGTTTTCCACCAGCTAGCGCTGTAGGCGGTTGAATCGCGTAGCACATCTCCACTTTACTATACCTACATACCACTTTTATGACTAGGCAGCAGCTGTTCAGCAGTTAAAAGAGTCGGGACTGACTTTTTTGGGCACCCTGTATTTCCTTTTGATCTAAAGATATTACAATGGGACCTATTTCAGACCAAGACCTTTACAATAAATTAAAAAGTATCCAAATCGGATCATCCATTCAGAAGTTATGAGCTAACAAACAAAAACAAAAAAACATACGCTATGAATTGAGAACCTCCTCCTTTTTGAAGTCGGATAATTAGAGCATCTCTTACGAAGTTATAAGCTTACAAACACCAACAACACATAGCTCGAATTAAGAACACCCTCCTTTCTGAAGTTGGTTGAAAACGACTTTGCGCTAATCGATGTGACCGCTTACAATAACAGTACTTTGAAGCACAGAGTATACGTGTCATCCGCTACGCTGCAAAGTGTGCAACGTAGTTTAAGTATGCACAGTGTAGGAAATTGCGAACAAACAACTGCACGTTTCAAGCTTTCTATTTTTAGCAATAATCTCTAAATACTATCTTTTTGTAGTACATCGATGATGCTCTACAATATGTAATTAACTTCTCTCCCATCTTGAACCGTTTTTGAGATAGGAACGCTAATTCCGCTGTTTTTCACCAGATGGCGTTGTATCTTCTTTAGATTGTAAAGATATTACAAAGGGACCTACTTCAGACCAAGGTCTTTACAACAAAACAAAAAGTATCAAGTAACCGTATTTTGAACTATATAGCGTATGTCTCACCAGCTGCGCTACAACACGTACAATGTAGCTCAAGTGTGCGTAGTGTAAGAAATTGCGAACAAACAAATGCACATTTTTAGCATCGTATTTTTAGCATCAATGTCTAAACTATCTTTTCGTACTAAATGGATGATGCTCTGCAATTTTATAATTCGCTTTTTCCCCCTGTCTTGAACCGTTTCCAAGATAGGAACGCTAGCATGAATGTCTGAACTATCTTTTTGTACTAAATCGATGATAATCTTCAACTTTGTAATTCACTTTTTTCTCTTGAACCGTTTTCAAGATAGGAACACTAATTCTGCTATTTTCCACCAGGTGGCGCTACAAGCGGTTTAACCTTGTACTGCATGGCCATTTTGCTATACTTACATACCATTTCTATCACTATAGGTGCAGCCGTTTAGCAGTTAACACTAGATTGCCTAAGGCAGTCATTTTGACTGCTTTTCAATTTCAGTTAGAAAAACAATTGTGTATATAATGACACAGCTTCTTAGAATTTTGTGACTTTTTGTACAACATATAAATGCGTTTATTAATCATTGGAGTTGCCTTCCCCCCTCTTTCATTTTCGGTATATATATGTGTTATACCTGTATTGCCTAAAAGCAGTCATTTTGACTACTTGGAAAATTTTAACAGGAAAAGGTGTAGGGTGCTAAGTAGTTCCGACTCTGATAAAGAAACTGAAAACTTCTTTCAGGAGACCGAAACAGCTGCCGATGGTACTATTTGGATAAAATTTGCTGAACATGGTATTCCTGGAACGACACCATCTGCTTTCGTTTTCAAGAGTGTGAAAGGACCAACAGGCTACGCAAAAAGGAACATTATGGCAGATAATCTTGTCAGTGCATTCTCGTTGATAATAAATGACTATATTATCAAACATATAAAAAAGTGCACAGAAGAAGAAGGCCGCCGAATTTTGGGGTACGATTGGACAACAACATTACCGGAAATACGTGCATTTATTGGGATTTTATATGATCGTGGGGCCTACGAGGCAAAAAAAATTAAAACTGAGCTATTTATGGTCAGCAAAGTGGGGGCCCGAATTTTTTAGAAGAGCTATGCCCAGAGATAAGTTCAAGCAAATCCTACGATTTATTCGTTTTGACAAAAGAACCGAAAGAAGTAGACGCCTCCAAACAAATAAATTTGCCTTGGTTTCGGAAATATGGGACAAGTTTATTGAAAATAGTCAAGCTTGCTATCAACCAGGGCAAAATATAACAGTTGACGAGCAATTATTTCCAAGAAAAGCCAGGTGCAAGTTTATACAGTATATGCCGAATAAACCCAACAAATTTGGCATCAAATTCTGGCTTGCATCAGATGTTAGTAGCAAGTACATTTTGAATGGTTTTCCTTACTTGGGGAAAGACGAACGACGACCATCGTCAATGCTTCTCAGAGAACACGTTGTTCTGAAACTGGTCGAGCCATACACAAACTGTGGAAGGAATATCACGACCGATAACTTCTTCACTAGCATGTCACTCGCGACGAAATTATTGGCCAAAAAAACGAAACTAGTTGGAACTATTAGAGGAAATAAAAGAGAACTACCAAAAGTAGCCAAACAAACAAAGGATAACATGCCTCGTTTTTCCACTCTCCTATATAAATCGAAAAATTCTGTCCTTACAATATATAAAAGCAAACCGAATAAAAGAGTAGCTGTTCTAAGTTCCAGGCATAAATTTGTGAAAATTGATAGAAGTAATAAAAAATGTTACCGGACACTATTCAATTTTATAACAAAACATAATTTGGAGTTGATATGACAGATCAAATGACAAGAAAATATACCGTAAAATGAAGTTCTGGTAGATGGCCCCTCAAAATATTTTTCAATATTTTAGATTTTGCTGCTATAAATACTTTACAAAGAGGCGACAGGAATACAAATACAACGAAAACAGTTTTTGTTCCAATTATCAGAACAGCTTTCCACCGATTACAGTGCTGCAAGACAGAAAAAGTCATAAGAAAATGAGGACCCACAAACAACAAATACAACATATTCTAACAAACGAAAATTTTGTCAAGTACGACTTTGCAACAAAAACAAAACAAATAATATGTGTGAAAAATGTCAAAAGTATGTTTGCGGAAGATGTACACATAAAAAGATTTCAACTTACATTTGCTTAAAATGTACAAATAATGAATAAATTATTTTTTGTTCCAAATGAAGTAAATTTTTTTTATTGTTAATACTTACTAATAACTTGTTATATGACTGTAAATGGTATAAGAAATATTAAAAATTAATTTTAAACAAATTTCTTTACACATTAGTTATTCTTTCACAATGCAGTCATTTTGACTGCTTTGGGGCAATATAGGTATACACTAAGTCTCAGTCTTTCTAGTGTTAAAAGAGTTGGGAGTGATTTTTTTGGGCACCCTGTATTTTCTTTAGATCGTAAAGATATTATAATGGGACCTATTGCAGACCAAGACCTTTTCAACAAAACAAAAAGTATCAAAATCGGAGCATCCGTTCAGAAGTTATGAGCTAAAAAACATACGGTTTGAATTGAGAACCTTCCTCCTTTTTTGAAGTCGGTTAATAAAAATTACTTATCCATTCTCATAAGCATCTATACTTTTATAAGTTATCATAACTTTTTTTACTTAAAATTAAATCCCACAAAGAACATCGCAGAATTTCTTCTTTATTGGACCTGAAAATTGTCCTAATCTCAATCCGCTCGAAAATGTTTAGTCTATAAAAGAGGGTGAGGATTAGAAATTTGTAGCCTACTATTTTGAAAGAACTAGAAAAAAATATTTATGATATTTTGCACAGGGAAATTTCTGAGTTTCATGTTAAAAAACTGTAAAATATTATGCCATTGCACATTAAAGCAGTAATTTCATATAAAGGCGGAATTATCCAATGCAGAATACATATTTTTATTAAATAATTATTAAGATCTAACAAACGAATAGTTTTATTTTATATATAAAAATAGCACTTGTTTATTTCATATAATAAATCATGATAGAATACAAAGTGAGGTTTATTATGTTATGCTTAAAAAGAAAATTTTATGTAGATTTTTGTTATATACTACGTAGAGTGTAACAAAACGAATTATTAAATCGAAAATGTACTTAGGTATCATGTTATGACTTCCGTATTATACAAACATAACAATTTTATTTGTTGCAACCATTAGTTTTTAAATTATTACAAACCTAAATGGTATAAGCCAATCTTTTCTTTAGTGCGGCTTTTTTTTTTTACGCTTAGTGTACAATTTTCCGAACAATTGCATCTTGTTTCAATCCTAAATTCACGCGGAATACAACGTAATAAAATCTGTTCAAAAATTTACTTTTGAAACAATAAAATTAGCGATTACAGAAAGCAAAATAAAAAATATCCAAGTGCGGCTTTTTTTTTTTTTTTTTTGTCTCTTAGTGTATTTACACTGCCCGACATAGAAAATGCAAATCCAGGAAAGAGTGTACAGAATAGGATGAAAATTGATTCAGAGAATGCGTATCTTGATAAGTAATTTTACTGACAAGGAGATCACTTCAACCCTCGCTTTCCCAAGATGGGGTCATTTTGACCCAATTTTGAAGTTGAAATTGAGTTAAGCCCGCCTCATTCAAAAAGTGCGCAAATTCGCCAGAGATAGCAAACCTAATGAATGGAATGTTGCACGACGATTTGTTCTAAATGATACAAAAAGGCGTAGTGATGGTGATTTTCACCAAACGTGCTAAGCGGCACCTCAAAGCAATTTTTCTGCAGTAACGGCTTGATCTTGGGAAAGGGAGGGTTATTACAGCGATGAAATACAGGGTGATCAGTAGAAGTAGGCCTTCCTCTCGCGGACATGCAAGTAGCAATTCTACAAGGTACTGATTCAATTAGTGTGTGGATAGCGTCCTGAGTAATGGAAGCCTCTATGCTCTCAACCATCGTCCGTAGCTGTTGAGTACATCCTCCTCCGAGTGAGGTTGGGGCAGAATAAATAAACAACGGTCAATCATGGGAGAGATCTGGTGAAATTGCAGGCCAAGGAAGCAACTGGGCATGTTGCAAGGCTTATCTGCTAATGATTGCCGTATGTGGTCACACGTTGTCCTGCTGGAAAGTACAAAATTTGCAGCCTCTGCATGTAGCCTTGGACCACCGTCTTTTGCACATCATCAACATATAGTTGTGCCATCAATATGCCTCTGATGTGTACCAGGAGTGACCTGCTGTTGTGACCCCCAATCCATTATTCTACGCTGACGAGTACTACGGTGTTCAGTAATAGTGGTCGGGTTAGCTCTAACTTCCTAATGTCTCTAGACACTTATCCGGCGACTGTCATCAGACAGGCAGAACCGGACTCATCGCTGAAAACTAAACTGTGCCATTCAGTCGTCCAAGTTGCTCAGTCCCGACACCTTCTCAATCTTTCACGTCAGTGAGTTGGAATCAATGGCAGTGCTCTCATAGGCCGACTTGTGCACAAGCTATTATCAGCCAATCGTCGTGAAATTGTTCTCCCAGATATTTTAGTGTCCAAAGCTCCCTGTAAATTCCGCAAAATGTCAAATTACTGAGGAGCCGTCACCACTTTTCTTAGGATGCTTTGATCTGTGCGTTTTGTTGTACGCTTACTTGGACTTGATCTCTCGCGGGGATTCACATTTGCTTCTTCGATCCATCTGGTCTAAATTCTGTGCACAATGGAAGCATCAATGTGCGCTTCAGTAGTGATATGACAGTAAGAACAATCCGCCTGATGCAAGCCTACAGTTTGACCCTTCGTAAAATAGTCCGGTTACCAGAACTGCCTTCAGTGTTGTCTCCCCGGCACCTCTCAATCCACTTGTACCTTCTGGAAAAAGTAACTTCTCAAACTTCTGGATTCTGCAAGTGACAGAGAGAAGCGACTGTTGGTTCACCCACCGTTTTCCTTCTCTTTTACCTCGTGCTATAATCATATGATCAACTTGCTCGTCATATCAACTGCAAAACTTGTTTAGCTGCGCATTCTCTGAAATTTGTATATTTATACAACTGAATTTTCATGGTGTTGCATTTTCTATGTCAGGAAGTGTATATAAATGAAAAAGCCATAAAAGTAATTACGATGTTAATTAAAGGATTTAATTATATTCTGAACTTTTTAAAATGCTTCATGTTCATTAATTTTTCTTGCTGATCAAAAGTTTTTTTTTAAAAGCAAAGATTTAAATAATTAGAACAAATGTTAGTAAACTTTTATTATTATCAGTATTATTAACAATAAAAATAAGATGGGGCAGAATTAAAAAAAAAAAAAGAATAATATACATAAACAATTTTTGAAAATTAAACTTTTTAAACTCAAACAAACCAAGATTGGTTTTGACGAAAAAAAAATAATAATAATAATAAAATAAAATAAATTTTACTCTATAATTACTAAAAAATCCCAAACAAATAAAATTAACCATTAAATTTGAACTTTCCTCTTTAATAATAGTGCAATGTATTACACTTCCAAAAAAATTTTTATGCAAGTATTTATTATATCAGCAAAATAAATAAATAAATAAAATAACAGTAATAAAATACTAGTAATTTAGCAAAACATTAAAAATAATAGTTTAAAAATGCTTATATCTAGAAACATAGTATAAAATTTAAAACAAACTGAACTGAAAAATTTTTACCTTAAAATAATTTTTATTTCTTAATTTTGCAAGAAATGACACACAGTGCAATATAAAATAGGAAAAGTGAATTTTCATAGCGAATTTAAAGTATCATGTGAAATAAAAGTAAATAGATTTTTCGCACATTAATGCTTAAAATATCTGTTTACGTTTTTTTCACAAGAAATTGAAAATTCATGGAAAAAAAAAGAATTTTAATCCTTTAAAATACAGTTATATATTTATTTCAAAACTGAGTAACAAAATTTATTTTTATGTAAAAGATTTCTTACTAATAACTAAAAAATCTATATTTGAAAGCTAACGGGTATCGACTATTTTATAAGTATTTTTTAAGAAATTTTTCTCAAAAAAAAAAAAAAAAAAAAAAAAAAACTTGAAATTCATCAACAAACTGAATTTCAATAGTTCATAAAACTTTTATGTGTTATTTATTTCAAAAATAAGAAAAAAAATCTATTTTTAACTAAAAGGTTTTCTAATAATGGCTTAAATCAATTTTTGGAAGGGACCACATATTGACGATAAAAACAAAGTGTTATTTTTTAAAATCTCCAAGAAAATCTCTGTATTATTGCATATTTCACCTTAATAAAGCAAAAACAATCATGATTTATACTTCAAATAAGCCTATTAGGAATATTGTGAATATATTTTTAGAAGAAATTTGCTCAACATTCAAAATTTCGCAAAACATAAACACCATAAAGTATATGATAACTTTCTTTTCACAAAAAGATGAAAATTCATCAATAAAACTGAATTTTATTACTTTATAAAACTTTTATATGTTATTTATTTCAAAAATTAGTAACAAAATCTATTTTTAACTAACAAGGGAGGGTCACGAACTGTTCAAAAGGTATTTTACCATGTTATATATCATCTTAAAGGTCTAACTGAGCTGATAACGAAAATATCCATCTTATTGGCAAATGTACCTCCTAGCGTAAGTTATTCTCAATTAAAGTTTGTAAATTACAGGCTCTTCAGTAATGTACTTTGAAGAATTTCTATCGTTAGAATCAATTTGTTAACAGATTCTCGTGCTAATTATGACTATTTATATTGTTAGAAAAGTATTTTATTATGTGTTTAATAATTATTTTGTGACAGCATTAAATTTATATGTAGGCATGTGTTAAATATTTACAATCAGAAAGATTTTTCCTGTACACATAATCAATATTTTGGATATTGGCATTAAATGGGTTAATAATAAAAGAAATTTAATGCACTAACATAGTAATGGAGGGAGGAAATAAGCGGAAAAACAAATTTCTACACTTAAAAAATTAATAATTATATATTTACCTACAATATAATATTTTAATGAAAATGAATATATAAAAGTAATAGCTTTCTTCGTTACTATAAAAATTACAACAGCTTCTTTTAACTTTCTCTTGCCCATAAGGTAGAGAAAGGGGTCAAATTTTCGAACGCGAGATTTTGTTATATTTACACGTTTTGAGGTCCCCTGAATACGAAAATCATGTTTTTAGCAAATGGTCTGTGTGTATGTCTGTGTGCCTGTGTGTCTGTCTGTTATCAGCATATCTCAAAAACAAATTATGGCAGAAAGTTCAAACTTGGTATTCTAAATGTGTATCATATAGGGATGCTACAGTAAGCTTTTCGTTAAGATCAAGCAAATGGTTCGTGTACAGGGACAATCAAGAGAATTCTAATTCATTACGTCTATGGGGGAAATTGCAGGAAAGTAGAGTTTAACGTCTATAGACTGCACTAAACCAAATGAAACGAATATATATATTTTGTAATAGAGATAGTTAACTGGGAAATTTTTTTTTGTGTATGTAGGAGCCTCGCCTCCCTCCTGGGAGGGGGGGAAGTCCCCCCTCGAGGGGAGTAAATTTTCATGATGGGTATCTTTCAAAAGAACTCGCCAATAACATTAAAACGAATGGTTGAACCATCAATCTGCGATAATTTAAAACAAAGTTATCGATTTTTTTTACTTTTAACGAAAAAAAAAACTTAGAAGAAAAATCGTACTTTTTTTTTTTTTTTTTTTTTTTTTTTAATATTGAGAATAAAATGGACTTTTTTTTGGATATTTGGCGTTATACTACTTCTCTAATATGGAAATCGTCTGCGCCCCCCCTCACACAGAACTAATTATCATATAAAACTCTTCAGTAGTCTAATATGAATTGTTTAACATAGGTTTACATAACAGTACTCGTTATGTTACCTATTAATCTGCAACCTGTATTTATAGTATTAAATTTCAGGGTAAGAGAAAGTCGAGTGAGTGACGCACCAGATTATTTACTTTAATTGCCTTATTTTTTGCCTTTTTAATACTTTTCGTACTGTTAAGCATGAATAAATTTATTATTGACACAAAGTAATTAATAAACAGTAAAATACTTTACATGTGATAATATATACATATATATATATATACATGTATATTTATTTATTTATTACTTTCTCTTACCCATAAAGTAGAGAAAGTATTGTTTTTGGGTCAAATTTTCGAACGCAAGATTTTGTTATATTTATTACACGTTTTGAGGTCCCCTGAATACGAAAATCATGTTTTTAGCAAATGGTCTGTGTGTATGTCTGTATGTGTGTATGTGTGTGTGTCTGTCTGTTATCAGCATATCTCAAAAACAAATTATGGCAGAAAGTTCAAACTTGGTATTCTAAATGTGTATCATATAGGGATGCTACAGTAAGCTTTTCGTTGAGATCAAGCAAATGGTTGATGTACAAGGTCACCAAAGAGAATTCGAATACATTACGTCTATGAGGGAAATTGCAGGAAAGTAGAGTTTAACGTCTATAGACTGCACTAAACCAAATGAAACGAATTTGTATTTTTTGTAATAGAAATAGTTAACTGGAAAAAAAATTTTTGTGTATGTAGGAGACTCGCCTCCCCCCCTGGGGAGGAAGTCCCCCCTCGAGGGGAGTAAATTTTCATGATGGGTATCTTTCAAAAGAGCTCGCTAATACCTTTAAAACGAATGGTTGAACCATCGATCTGCGATAATTTAAAACAAAGTTATCGATTATTTTTACTTTTAACGAAAAAAAAAAAAAAAAAAATCTTAGAAAAAAAAATCGTTTTTTTTTTTTGGATATTTGGTGTTATACCACTTTTCTAATATGGAAATCGTCTGCATTAACATAAGAGATAATTTTTTTAAATAATAATTTTAGTAAATTATTTTTTAAAAACAGAATTAAATTCTATGTAAATGTAGGTGCATTAATGAAACGGGGGATTGAGGGGGGCGGTAGCCCCCCTTTACACAGAACTAATTATCATATAAAACTCTTCAGAAGCCTAATATGAATTGTTTAACACAGGTTTACATAACAGTACTCGTTATCTTACCTTTTAATCTGCAACCTGTATTTATAGTGTTAAATTTCAGGGTAAGAGAAAGTCGTGTGAGTGACACACCAGATTATTTTTCAATTGTGCAGTACTTACCAATGAGCATTGACTGTGCGGTCGCTGAACTGATAAGGAGTACCCAATGGGCGGCCATCGCCGGCACTTACAGGAATAAAAAATCCATGCTTTGTCCAGAATTCGAACCCTACTGTGACGGAGTTAGGGACGCTAACCACAACAATATACGGGCGACCTTTACTAATAATATATACAATGGTTTTTAATATGAGAATCTTTTACAAAGCTAATTATAATGATAGAAACTATACGAAGTACATTATTAAAGAATCTACAACTTAAAATTTTTAATTGGGAATAACTCGCGCTAGGGGGCGCATTTGCCGATAAAATGGATATTTTCATTATGAGATCAGTAAGACCTTTCCGATGATATATAACATGTATAAATATCTTTTGAACAGTTGGTGACCCTTCCTTGTAAATCATTTCTCACTAATGGCTCAAATCAATTTTTACAAGCTACCGAATACAGTCGAACCTCGTTAAAATGAAATCTCTTAACGTGAATTACTTTTAACGTGAACTGTTTCCACAATCTCTGTCAAAAGGATGGTTAGTTTTATAGTTACTGGTAGTATGAACTACTAATAACATGAACAGATTTGTTTACCCCCCTGGAGATTCACATTAACGAGGTTCGACTTTACTGGCGATAAAAACAAAGTGTTATTTTTTAAAATTTCCATGAATAACCTGGTATTATCGCACACGTAATCTTAATAAGGCAAAACAATCATGATTAATACTTCATATAAATCTATTATGAATATTTTTAATATAATTTTTGAAGAAATTTTCTCAACATTCAAAGATGTGCAAAACATAAAAATCATAAAATATCTGTTCACATTTTTTCACAAAAAACTGAAAATTCAGCAATAAAACTGAATTTCAATTTTTTATAAAATTTGCACATGTTATTTATTTCAAAAGTGAATAAAGAAATCCATTTTTAACAAAAAGATTTCTTACCAATGGTTTAAATTAATTTCTGGGAGGGAGCGAATATAGGCGATTAAATCCAAGTGTTATTTTTTAAAAAGTTCCAAGGAAATACACATATTACTGCATATTTCACCTTAATAAGGTAAAACAATCATGCTCCATACGTCAAATAAACCTATTATGAATATTGTATATATATTTTTGCAAGAAATTTGCTCAACAATTAAAATTATGCAAAACATAAATTCCGTAAAATATCTGTTTACTTTCTTTTCACAAAAAACTGAAAATTCATCAATAAAATTGAATTTTAATAGTTTATAAAACTTTTACATGTTATTATTTTTTTTTCAAAAATTAGTAACAAAATCTATTTTTAACTGAAAAAAATTCTCACTAATGGCTCAAATCCATTTTTGGTAGCTACCGAATACAGTCGAACCTCGTTAACGTGTACATACTTAACGTGAATTATTTTTAACGTGAACTGTTTCCACAATCCCTGTCAACAGGAACATTTGTTTTCGAGTTACTGATAGTATGAGCTGCTGCTAACATGAACAGATCTGTTACCACCCTTGAGATTCACATTAACGAGTTTTGACTGTATTGGTGATGAAAACGAAGTGTCATTTTTTAAAATTTCCACGAAAATTACTGTATTATTGCATATGTAATCTTAAAAAGGCAAAACAATCATGTTTTATACTTCAGTTAAGCCTATTATGACTATTTTTAATATATTTTTACAAGAAATTTGCTCAACATTCAAAATTGTGCAAAACATAAAAATCGTAAAATATCTGTTCACTTTTTTTTTCACAAAAAACTGAAAATTCAGCAATAAAACTGAATTTCAACTGTTTATATAAAATTTGTACATGTTATTTATTTCAAAAGTGAATAACAAAATCTATTTTTAACTAAAAGATTTCTTACTAATGGCTTAAATTAATTTCTGGGACGGAGTGCATATAGGCGATGAAAAAATAGTGTTACTCTCTAAAAATGGAAAGGGAAAATTCTTTCAAATTGAGCCATTTTTTACTCAGTCGGTATCTTGAAAGGCAAATAATAGCAGGAGACTTGGCGTTGGAATATTAAAACAGGAATAAACTAGTACGTCAGAAACGCCAAAGAAAAAATATTGAGGTGCATACAGCTGTTTCGGTAGCCTAAAGCATACCGTCATCAGTGCAAAAAGAATTCTGAATCTTGAGAAGTGCTCGTATATATAGGAGAGGGACCGGATTTAGTTCAACCAATAGGAATACGGAAGAGGTGGGGAGTGTGGCCAATAGGAATTAAGGAATGTGTAGCTGTGTAAACAGTAGAAAAATTAAGGAAATGTGGACTGAATGTAAAATTTCCAACAATCAGATAAATAGGGAACAGCGAAATCACAATTAACAAGGTTTTTAAAAATTTTATAAATATGAAAAGCTTCAAAGAAATCGAGTTCATGAATGGATTTAGGTCTGCAAATTATTTTAGCTGAATTAAATTTAAAATTATGATTTTCCTCCCAGCAATGTTTAGAAATAGCCGATTTATTGGTTTCTTGTTTGCGGACGTAATTCATATGTTCTTTTAGACGAAATTTAAGACTGCGTTTAGTTTGGCCAATATATGATAAACCACACTGACAGGAAATACTATAAATGCCCCAAGAATTATGCATATCAATGGGATCTTTTAACTGAGAAAAGGTGAGTTTATTGGAAGGCGAAAATATTATTTTAAAATCATATTGTTTGAGAATTTTAGCTATGGTTTGACTGGTTTTAGAAAAATAGGGTAAAACAATACTGATATTAGATGTGACTGATATTAGATGTGACTGATTTAGGTAGACTTTTTCGTCTACTAAATCAGTCACATCTAATATCAGTATTGTTTTACCCTATTTTTCTAAAACCAGTCAAACCATAGCTAAAATTCTCAAACAATATGATTTTAAAATAATATTTTCGCCTTCCAATAAACTCACCTTTTCTCAGTTAAAAGATCCCATTGATATGCATAATTCTTGGGGTATTTATAGTATTTCCTGTCAGTGTGGTTTATCATATATTGGCCAAACTAAACGCAGTCTTAAATTTCGTCTAAAAGAACATATGAATTACGTCCGCAAACAAGAAACCAATAAATCGGCTATTTCTAAACATTGCTGGGAGGAAAATCATAATTTTAAATTTAATTCAGCTAAAATAATTTGCAGACCTAAATCCATTCATGAACTCGATATCTTTGAAGCTTTTCATATTTTAAAAAATTTTAAAAACCTTGTAAATTGTGATTTCGCTGTTCCGTATTTATCTGATTGTTGGAAATTTTACATTCAGTCCACATTTCCTTAATTTTTCTACTGTTTACACAGCTACACATTCCTTAATTCCTATTGGCCACACTCCCCACCTCTTCCGTATTCCTATTGGTTGAACTAAATCCGGTCCCTCTCCTATATATACGAGCACTTCTCAAGATTCAGAATTCTTTTTGCACTGATGACGGTATGCTTTAGGCTACCGAAACAGCTGTATGCACCTCAATATTTTTTCTTTGGCGTTTCTGACGTAGTAGTTTATTCCTGTTTTGAAAGGCAACTTCTCACGTTGAGAGAAATCCTCTCAAACCACTGAGCCGATATAAGTGGCTCAGATTTTAGCCAATTGAAACATGTTATTTTTGAGAGAAATCGGACCAAATTTGATTGAACCTGTTTGATGCTGGAAAAAATATCAGCGCCCCTCTGCTGGATTCGAACGCAGGTCCACTTTGTGGCAGACGAGCGCGCTGCCAATGTGCTACAATTTCACACTAAAATCGGTTGTTTAGCCATTCTCAATCATTCTCAAAGGTAGAAACTATTACTTATCAAACTTTCCTTGCTTTATACCCAAGTAGCACCGGAACGTTCTTTGTACGTCTAATAACGGTTACAATAGTTCAAACACCGTGTTTCGTGTCAAAAGAACGTTCCATTAGACGTTCAAAAATGGTATTATTTAGAACGTTCAAAAAAAGTGTGCATAGTACCTTCCATAAAACGTACAATTTCAGTTCTATACAAAACGTTTAAATGTAACACCGTCATAAAACGTTCTGTCTCAGTGAGATTATTACGAATAGGACAAAATGCCCAGATTCAGTTTTGATTTCGTAATATTCATTGAATGTTGGTGTTAGGATTAAAACAAACTAACTACACGAGGGTCCCAGTGGCGGATTTAAGGGGGGGGGCTAGGGGGTCTGAAGCCCCCCCCCCCAAAAAAAAAAAAAAAAAAAACATTCACAATTGAATATTGCAATTGTAAGTTTTTTATTGGTCTAGAATAACACTTTGAAAAATCTTAGCCCCCCCCCCCCCAAAAGTCAAGTTTTGGATCTGCCACTGGAGGGTCCTAGGTCTGGATGGTGTGTCCTCCGTGGAAATCATTCTAAGAATGAATAACCTTTATTTATGCGAGTTTCAAAGAAAATCACGGAAAACTCCGAAAACCCAAGTCGACGAGCGCGACCAGGAATCGAAACCAGCACCTCCCGTCTGTAAGGTTCGAGAGTAGAACCTCGCGGTCACTAATACTCATCGGGAAGTTACAGAAATGAGTTTTTTTTCTTTCTTTAAGCATAATTTTAAACTTTTATTATATTTTATTTATGATTCTATTTAAGTTTGAATGTTACTGGTAAATTATCAATATTGATAATGTTTTTAAATCATTTCTCTCTTTGATTGTTCTTATTTTATTTATTTATTTTTTTAATCCAAATTTTATTTAATAAATTTTAATAAAAGAAAATTATTTAATATATATTTCAAAAATTATTTTCTTAATAGATGAACATTTTACGTAGCCATTCTCTTTTAATTAAACTGTTTAAAAGAAATCTTCTACCCATCGCACTACTTTATTCTGTAACATTCTATATAACAGCGCCACTTAACCAGATAACATGAACAAAAATTTAATAAACACTGTATCTCAAAATTAAAATTTTACATATTAAATTTGTTGCAGATTTCAGTAACACATGCTGAGGTATAGCTATCTAGAAAAATTGCATAATAAAGAGTACTATATCGGCCGATATATACCCAAACTGAATTATCATAGTTTTTCATAATATATATTTCACATACTCATGTTAGTGAATTTTTAATAATAATAATAATAATAATAATAATAATAATAATAATCTGAGATATTGCTTTCCTTTAAACGGGATTGAGTTGCAGCACATTAGTGCCACCTCTCAATCAATATATGCTCAAATTAGATCACCATAGTTTAACATAATATCTATTTCACATATCAAGTTTGGTGCAGTTTTATTCAATAGAAACTGAGATACTGCCCTCCGTTACATGGAGGGGGGGAGGCATTACATAATAGCTGAGCACCTATTAGGTCATATATTCCAAAAATTAATCAGGGCTAGTTTAAATAAAAGTTCGACTAAATATCAAGTTAGGTTAAATTCTGTCCACTGATTCTTCAGATGCAATTTCCACAAAATTTTATTAAGATGCGCAAACAAGTTCTAAAAATTGTCGAATCCTATCGAGGACGTCTCATGGAGTGTTAAAACCCCGAAAATTTCCATGCATCCATTGCGTTCTTTTTATGTATACAGAAAAAATAAAGTGTATGCCATTTCTGATCCTTTCACTGAATATTTTGTTCAATACTGAAATATACACTAAAACAAAATATGCTTTTCCGTTTAATTCGAGATTTTAAAATGGAAAAATAAAGTGATCTCATAAGTTTTTCAAATACTTTATAAAAATTTAAATAATTGTTTAACTCAGCTCCATTTTTCCAAAAAAAAAAAAAAAAAAAAAAAAAAAAAACCTATGTTTTCTACAGCTATAAATGCTTAATAAATTCTTCTGTTTGAAATGTTGAACTTTAAACATGATTATTCCGGATGTAAAAAGCGAAGAGCAGATGAAATTGACATCTGTGGATTGCATTTATTTAATTCTCGCTGACCGTGCAAAGTCAAACAAACGCCAGCGCCAGGTCTTGGGAATGTCGAATGTCGTGTCGTTATGTGAAGCGGTAATTTTAAAACATGTAATCTGTTTTGTTCAGTTTTCGCGTTATAATGACTTGGATAAGCTTTAGAAAAGGTAAACATGTAATATTTTTAACCTGTAATATTCTCTATGTTCTATTTATTAAAGTCTTATTTTAATATCAATTAAACAATCATTTTCATATCTGCGTAAGTTCTTAAGACTAACTTTTGATACTTGAAAGCAACGTTTTATCGCAGAAAAAACTGCTCCAGTTACAGAAAACCGCTTAGAAATTATGGATACATTTTATTAATTTAGTCTTCTCAAATGGAAATGGTTAAAATGACTATTTTTGTTTATTATGTTTCTGAATGAAGTAACATAAAGAGTTTAAAAGATGGGAGTAAATTTTAAGTGAATGCCCTTGCAGACTGGTCATTGTGTATTTTAAAATGCTAGTTGCAAGGGTGTTTTCTTGAAAGAAAATTAAGAAAGTTTGAAGGAAGGTTTGTAAGGTTTATGAAGAAAATTAAGGTTTGTAATTCTTTTTTTTCTTTTTAAATTCTGAAGTATTTATTTAATGTTTATATGATCATATATATAATCTAGGTTATGCAAATTGCATATTTTTAAAATAATATCCTAAGTTTCACTGACTTATAATTTTAAATATCTCTTTACTGTAATTTATTAAATAAAATATATCAACTTGTTTAACTGCATAATAAAACAAAGATTCAATTCAATTCAATTTTATTCCACATCTTTATAAAAAAACATATTCTGCTTTTAAAACAAACAAAAAAAAAAAGACGATATTAATAAGTAAATAAATGATATACTAAGAAATAATATATTAATTATAAATAATGTACTTACAATATTATTTATTAATAATAATAATATTTACATTTATTAATTATTTAATATGCCATGATAGCATAATCACATCAAATGAGTAAAAATTGTGTTGATTCAATTTAAAGAAATTTAAACATTTAAAGAATACCAATTACATTGCCATGTGGAATAAATTTAAATACCTGCAAACATCATTTTTGTAAACTGCTGCTGTAAACTGAAAATATGTATACACACTTGCACTGAAATTTAAAAATATGAAGTATGTTAAATATTTTAGAAAAAATATTTTGATTAAAAAAATATTTATATATTTAAGTATTTGGAAATTTTTTAAATTTCTTCCTTCTAACTAATTTTTAATTTTTCGTTTCAATTTCTTATTATTATAAATTAACAATATATTCTAAACTCAATTATATATTATTTTAGCGGTGTATTGGTACATTCATTTTCGAAATTATTTTTTATGTTGAAATATTAAAACTTTCTATGAACTTAAGCATTCAAATATATTTATAAACTATCCATGGACTTACAAAGTAGTACCCAGAAATGTTTGGAATATACAGGGTGCAAAGTCGAGAGCAGGCCTTTATTTGCGCAACAATTGGTCTCAGATGTCCTCCAATAAGAAAATGTATTTACAAAAAAAAAAAAAAAAGTAAGCAAAAAGTAAGTGCTCATATTTTTTAAAACATTTTGTAACTGAAACTATATATTTGCGACCAAGAGTTGCGGAGATAAAGGTATTCTCGTGACTATGCTTTGCACCCTGTATTTAAAAAAAAAAAAAAAATAGTATAAATGAATTTTTAATCTTAGTTAAAGCCAAGCAGCCGATATAAGATCACTGAAACTACATAGAACAATGAGAAGGAAATTACAAGAAATTTAAATAACATGGGGAGACTGATTGTGATTTATTGAAGCATTTAATTTTTATTTATTGATTTTTATTTTATTTAACTTCAGTCTAATCATAAATTTATACCTATATTGTAAGTTGCAATTTTAATAATTTTACCGGTGCGTAAAAACCACATGAAACTCAAATCAAAAGATACAAACAAGCAACGAGAAAATAAAAAATTAAGACATCATTTTGAACATTTTCTTTTTTTAAGGAAAAGCTTAGAACGGTAGAAAAAAAATTCGTCAGGGGTGACTCGTCGTTGAGCTTTAATGTACGATTTCGTTCGTTAGCAGCTATAATAGCAAATTGCTAGCGGGCACCCTATCGTACAAGAAATTAATTGAAGTTAAAAATGAAGAATAAATTGGAATAAATTATTTAGTTCAAGAAATCAGAGAATCAAACAGAAAAAACCATGAAAAACAAATATTAATCATAGGATGACGCATTCGGAATCACAAGGATTAAAACAAGCAAAATAATTCAAGAGTTTAGTTGTACATAGCAGATGAAGAATAATGATACAACACAGCAACGGGGATATAAATTACTTTTTTTTTTAAATTCAAATAATGTTTGAGAAAATTTAACATACTTACTATTTCTTTAATTTCAACGTATATGTATGAAAAATTCCATATTTTATGACAGTAATTCCCAAAAAGTGTCATAACGGCTCTATATCCCTTAAAAAATTCCTTAAATTTTTGCATTTTTAAAAAATTTCTTTTTTCCCCTAATCTGAAGATAATGACGTTATAGTATTAATTACGAAACTTTGAATAAACACCATAAAATGCAAGAACTCGCGACTGCTACAAACAAAGCACGGCTGCTATAAACAAAGCGGCAACGCATTCAACACACTCAACGTGCTTGTTTGCAGTTCTCGCGCCTACATTGTTCGCCTGATGAAGGGTTGTGTCTTCTTTTGACGCAAAACAGTTGGTACGAGTTCTTGCATTTCATTGTGTTTATTCAAAGTTTTTTAATTAATACTATAACTTCATTATCTTCAGATTCGGGGGAAAAAAGAAATTTTTTAAAAATGCAAAAATTTAAGAAATTGTTTAAGGGATAAAAAGACGTTATGACACTTTTTGGGGAAAACTGTCATAGAATATAGAATTTTTCATGCATATACGTTAAAATTAAAGGAATAGCAAGTATGTTAAAATTTCTCAAACATTATTTGAATTGAAAAAAAAAAAAGTAATTCATATCCCTGTTCATGTGTTGTATCATTATTCGTCATCAGCTATGTACATTTTACTTCTAAATGCCCGTACTGAGGTGATTTTTTTTATAATGACGTCACATTTTTTTTTTTTTTTTTTTTTTTTTTGACTACACTATTTTAGAACGTTTACAGTACGTTTTCTAGAACGTTCTGAAAACGTTCTAAAAACGTTTAGAACGTTCTGAGACCGTATACGTAGAACGTTCTCAGAACGTTTCTATAATACCGATGGTGATTGCTACACGTTCATTGAACGTTCTCTGAACCGTACTATTGTACGTCTTCAAGATGGACAAATAGACGTCTATAACACGTTCAAAGTGAACGTTCTTAGAACGTGTTTGCAGAACAATTTTTGAACGTACAGAGAACGTTTCTGTGCTGCTTGGGTATATAACTTAAATCTATCGGAAACCCAATAAACTTTCTTAAAATAGCACCATGCGTTTAAAATTGAGGAAAAATTCCTAAAAACAGAACCTCTATTACAAGCAGACATTTTAGAGCCTTCCAAAATTAATTTTGCATTATTTAGTTCGATTAGAAAAATAAATTTTTCTACGCAACTTTGCAGAATTTTTGGAATGACTATGAGTTGAAAAAACAGTATGTACTAGTTTCTTTATACACATTAATCCCGATGTTCAGTTTATTTACAATTAAAACATTGTAACACACTTTTTGAACGTTTTACATGCATTTTAATAAATTAGTTTCAGTGAATATAATAAAAATATTAAATAATTTTAAACATAAATAAATCTGTACAATATATAAATACGTTGTTCTTTTTCTTTATATTTCATATATTTCTTTAAGAAACAGTTTTTAAAAAGGCATTCACTGGTCCTTACCAAACAGACACTTAAAACTATACAGTTAATTCTGTATCACTTATAAACAGTAGTACCAAATTGCAAGTCAATCAGGTGATTTTTTCGGTCACTATCATGGTACACACAAGCATGCAGACTCACAGAAAGAACCTACAAACTTTTCACGTCTCAACAGTCAGGCCTCTACTTTCGGCAATTAAAATGATGTAAATTCAGTTATTTACGAGTAATTTAGTTTAAGAAATGAAAAGTATGTAGATGTGGAGATTGAGATATTTATTCAACGTCGTGAAAATGCTACTAACTCTGTCTAACAAAGGGATATAAGTTAAAGTATATGACTGGTAAAATTACACACTGTAATTTGAACAATCAAAATATGAGTTACATCGAACTTAGAATTGCTGCATGAAAATATCCATGAAATATCCTGGTGAAGCCCTGCTGCGCTTTTGTATTATAGCAAAAAAAAAAAAAAAAAAAAAAAAAAATCAAATTATAAAATGTGTATTAAAAGTAGATTTGCTTATTTTTTTATTTTTAAATTTTTAAAATAATTTTGCCGAATTTTTTTAAGCATATTTGTTCAAATGATAAAATGCAGAATAAGTGCTTAATGCCGGCTACTTTAAAAAAATCACTGGCAGCAAATACAAACATTTACGCTCCAATTTACAAGTAGTTATTTGTTTTTTGAATAACCAATAATATTAGAGTCAGATTTAATGGTATAAATAACGTTTGGATAAAATAATGAAATCCAAGTTAGAGGCAGCAAGTCCAATTAGCACAAAGTCGATAAGTTTTCTTAATGAAAAACACTGAAAATACATTTATCTACTGTAATTATTGTTTTACCAAATTACTTTCTCTTACCCATAAGGTAAAGAAAGTATTGTTTTTGGATCAAATTTTCGAACGCGAGTTTTTGTTATATTTACATGTTCTGAGGTCTCCTGAATACGAAAATTATGTTTTTAGCAAATGGTCTGTGTGTGTGTGTGTATGTGCCTGTTATCAGCATATAACAAAAACAAATTATGGCAGAAAGTTCAAACTCGGTATTCTAAATGTGTATCATATAGGGATGCTACAGTAAGGTTTTCGTTGAGATGAAGCAAATGGTTTGTGTACAGGGGCACTCAAAATTATTCAAATGCATTACGTCTATGGGGGAAATTCCAGGTAAGTAGAGTTTAACAGCTACAGACTTCACTAAACCAAATGAAACGAATATATATTTTTTGTAATAGAGATAGTCAATTGGGAAAAAAAAACTGTGCATGTAGGAGCCTCATCTCCCCCCCCCCTGGGGGGGGATTCCCCTCGAGGGGAGTAAATTTTCATGATGGGTATCGTTCAAAAGAGCTCGCCAGTACCTTTAAAACGAATGGTTGAACTCTCAATCTGTGATAATTTAAAACAAAGTTATAGATTTTTTATTTTTTTTTTAAATATTGAGAGTAAAATGGACTTATTTTGGATATTTAGTGTTACACTACTTCTCTAATATGGAAATCGTCTGCATTATCATAGAAGATAATTTTTTTAAATAATAATTTTAATAAATTATTTTTTAAAAACAGAATTATTTTTTAATAACCGAATTAAATTCCATATAAATGTAGGTGTTTTAATGAAACGGGGAAGGGGGTTGAGGGGGGTGGCAGCCACCCCTCACACAGAACTAATTATCGTATAAAACTCTTCTAAGCCTAATTTGAATTGTTTAGCATAGGTTTACAAGACAGTTCTCGTTATCTTACTTCTTAATCTGCAACATGTATTTATAGTATTAAATTTCAGGGTAAGAGAAAGTCGTGTGAGTGACACCAGATTATTTATGATATTTTTTGTTTCTGCCTTTCGAAAATACCCTATATAATTAAAAAATTGCATTGCATACTCATTTTTCTTTGCATTTTAGTGATATTACCTGACCGAAAATTACATTTTAAAATACATTTTTGTTTATTTGAATAACATATAAATTATTTGAAAAGATTGCATTTTGGCATTTGTGTCTCTTTTACTGATCCTCTATGTATATTTGTATCATTAAATTTATACATTATACATTGAATTATTGAGTAAATAAATTATTTATAAATTGGTTTAAAAAATAATCAAGATTGTTCACAGCATTGGCATTAACTTTACACTTTTGTGAAAAAATTTGAAGTTAGAAATTTGAAACGATCTCTGTAATGTAATTTATTACATTACAGAGATGTTATTACAAATGTTATTACAATTTACATTACAGACTGTTTGCATTTTTAATAAAAAAGAAAATGCAACTCCTTTTTTTCAAATCACTTTCCAAACATATCAACCGCAAAAGGTAAACTCTCATTAAATTTCAGCTGCCTTGTTTTCAGATGTTTATTAAAAACAGACTTTCAGATTATATATATGCAGTCAGTGGGTGCCTGCTGGTAATATTTACTTCAATTTAATATGAACTTGAATATTTTGATAAAAATAATAACTTAAATAAGAAATATAGAAATAATTAAGGATTCTTTTTTACTAAGAAAACTTACATAAATATCGCATTCTTATATTTTAGTAATAATGTCATGTTATAATAGAAAAGTTAAAATTAAGTAATGACTAAATTTAAAAATTGAAATGTTTGAGCAATATTTTATTTTTAAGATTAAATAAAGAGCTTAATATAATATTTTAAAAGGAAAATAAGATCAAATTATGTTGCTTTGTGATACTTGCTTAAGGAGCTATTATTTACTACTTACCTGTTTTGTTTAAAATATTAATCTGCAGTAGCAAAAATGGAACAGGAGGCAGGCGTCGCTGTTCTTTTTTGACACCTAAGAAAAGAAAATAGAAGTTTGAAAATAGGCATTGTAAATAAAAATTTAAAAAATAAGTTTAAAATGTTTTAATTTTTAGATTAATTCATTTTTACATTTCTGTCTTTCTCTTTTAACACTTTTCAAAGCAAAGTTGAAAAGTGGTTATGACTTAGGTATGTCTTTCCGCACTCCAATAAATACTGATGGAATTTCTTGAAAACAAAATATGTTATTAATGTTTACTTTGGGATGGTTCAAGTTGAAAATAGAGTAAATACCACCAACGGTATGTGTAGAGATACCCGTAAAAACTCTAAAGCATTGCGTCCTATGAGAGCTACTTCTATAAACTATATTTTAATACCTTTATTTTGCAAAATTTATAATGAACTTTACATCTGTTACTCATAGGCACACACACACACAAAAAAAAAAAAAATGTTTTCTATAGAATATAGTATGATTAGCATTAAGATATATAGATCCACAAAAACTATTGAGATATATTAAGGGTTATAATGCTAGAATTGGAAATAGAGGAAATAGCATTTTCCTTTTTATTAAGTGTTTTATCCCTTTCTAGCCATGTTTAAGAATAATTATGAGTCTATTTATCAGTCTTTGTCTGTCTGTCTTTCAGCCTCTCTGTCCGCCTATAGAGTCCATGAGTATTTTCAGAATTTCTTGAAACTCGTATATGTTACTTAAGTTCACTATGAAATGTTCCAAATTTTAAAGGGTATAAATAGTCCAATTAGCTTGTATGCATTAATGCACAGTTAATTACATAATTAGTACACAATTAGTACAGCTTGTACATCCGAAAGAATTCCTAATGTATCGTGCTCTATGACAGGCATTTTTTAAAAATTACATTTAAATAACTTCGTATAGCACATTTCATAGTGAAATTGATATCTATCATTCATATGCTAAAAGGAAAAAAATGGTTTTCCATCGAATATAGCATATTTAGCGTTAAGATATACAGGTCTACACAATCACTATAATTGGAAAATATTTGTTTTTCTGTCATTCTGTTCATTGTGTGATCACGTAGGCAAAGTACTTTAAAAGTTAAACGACGAAACGTATACATACATTTGGAACGTGTTAATAATCTATGCAAGCAGCATAATTTTTCGTTAATGATTTAATTCTATCATTGTTTCATTCCCTGAAATACGGGGTGATTGTAATAATCTTTGTTAGAGACAGCCACAATTTCAGTTCATTTATTTATTATTTATTTATTTTAAATCCAGTACATCCTTTTCCACAAGTAAAAGGATGGAATTTTAGTTAACAAATTTCAGTAG
This sequence comes from Salticus scenicus, assembly GCA_963930645.1. NCBI lineage: Eukaryota > Metazoa > Arthropoda > Arachnida > Araneae > Salticidae > Salticus > Salticus scenicus. Next base: position 290,987,252 of record OZ005657.1, on the reverse strand, counting down.
AAGCGCGCCTATCAAAATGTTTTATTTGAAAAGAGCCTTAAAGCGTTAATTGCATTTTAATCAAATTCTTGTGTAACAGTCTTAAAAATGCTTGAACATAGCCAGCCTCACTTTGAGATATTTTAGGATATCGTTGCACTGTTAAAAATATTAATAATGTAAATTATATACAAATTTTTGTTTTTAAAAGTTTTATTTAATAATATAAAACTGATTTAACAATATCATAAATTTATTGTTTAGTTCGCATAAAAATCAATTATAAATTTCAAGTAATATTAATTTGAATTACTTTCACACACTTACTAATTATATAATTAATCATAATTACAGCCTTCAAGATAGCTAAATTTGTGTTCAAAATTTTATATCTTAAACGGAGTAGTTGTTCTAATGTGTTAGCTGATATGTATCTTTATTACTATGAATATTAATTTAACTTCACAACTCTATCGCTCTATCGATATACTGATGACGCAAAAGTAATTTCTACAGTTAATAAAACATTAATGATCTTAAATTAAACTATTATTCAAATTTAAGATTAACTTTTTTTTTTATACGTTCTCGATTTAAAGATTAAATTGAAAAACAAAAATAAAAATTACAGATTCTTACTTAGATAAAACAGACTTCGAAAACAATCAAGTTTTTAAAAAGAAAGAATCAGGAGATCCTAAAGTAAAAATGTTTTATTTTCCCTTTCCTTGATGTACTTGAAAAGTTCACTCTATCACTCTTCGTTTGATCACGACCTTAATCTTTTATGTCCCAGCAGAATGAACTAATGCCTGTCTTCAAAATTCATCATTTGCTACCCAGACACTTTCTTATCCATCTTCTTACACAAGAGGACATCCTTATCTCTCGGGAACAGAAATTTGGTGTTTCAATCCTTTACTCCATGTTAAGCTATATTCTAAATCTTCTGAGATTTTTAATCCTGATGTCAGTTTGATAAGAATTTTAGTGAAGTATCCTTCCACTATATATCTTACAATAACTGATAGACCAAAGCACTATGCTAGCACTTCAGCTGTTTCTTTTTTTTTTTTTTTAAGCAATGACAGTAGGCCATCTGAGCAATAAGGAAAAAATAACTACATTATCAATAGCGTTGTATACTTGGCAAAAATGTCGTTATTCGGTGAATTGAAAGGTTATATTAGTTTTAGCAGAAAAAAATTGTAATTGATATTTCTTTCTATAAATTTAAACGCATCAATAAAAGTGAAATTAAAATATTTCAATGCTTTAAATAATATCAGTAAAGTAGTAAAATATTTATAAAATAACATTTAACTTTTTAAAAGAAACTCCTGTAAACTTACGTGTTTTCTTTAATTATTTGATTCCCTTAACAAAAAATTATTATTATTAAAACTCAATTGTTAGCATTTTTTATGAGTCTAATTTCACAAATTAAAAAGAAACTGTTTAAGTTAAAAGTTCTTTCAATTTTTTTCCCTAGCGATTAACATCCATGAGAATGTAGAATGGCTGAAAAAGATTAAATATACAAGTTTTTCACAGTAACTTTAGAACATTTACAGCTGTTTGTTCTCCTTTTTTCTGTATCATCTTCGTGCTTAAGTACGAAATATCCCTTTCCAAAAATAACTCAAAAGAATAAAAAAAGAAGAAAAAGAAAAAGTCGAGTTAATGAACTCATTTATATGCTCCTCATCCAATCTATGAAGTGTCTTTGATTAAGATTTTTCTGAACATTATTAACAACTAGAAGCATTTAAAAATTGACAACAAAAAGCTGTATAAAAATATTTTTCGCAAAAGAGAAGCAAATTCATAAAAGTAAGAAGATATAGTTTAGTTGTGCATTCCTTTAATTATATTGCTTCACAGAAATCATCTAAAAGACAAAAAAATATTGTACATGAGTTATCGGAATATTTCAAATTTAAGAAAAAAAAAAAGATAAGACGTATATTTAAATATCCTTTGTCATGTAGAATACTAGACAAGTTCGAAAAGTACTGAAAAAATTGCATGTTAAAGATATATATGATTTTATGTAGGGTAAATCTGAAATTATCCGAAGAGCTTAGTATGGTGTTACTGAAATGAAAATTTTTATTATAGGAAAGTGTGCAAAAAAGTTACGTGTAGTGGCATCAGCACAAACATGTATGGAAAGTTTGAAGTTGGGTTTAACGTTGCACTAGATCAACACAGTGGGCAAGTTCCTCAGTTTTGGATTTCTCCCTAAGAATGTTCTGGAGACATACTGTCTCGTTTCTGATTCGCCATCTAAGTGATAGCTCACACTTTTCAGTAACCCCCAGGTGTGTTGTTTTTAGAAAATATGGAGAGCATTCTAATGGAGACATATTTTGCTTGTATCAACCAATAATAATGTATTTGACGCTATTTGGCCGGCTTGAGGATCGAAACCGATTATAAGCTTGATGCTCCGATCTACCACCCACCGCACATGGGAGAAAAAAGAACTGCTTTTTTTAAAGGAATTTTACAAGATATACAAAATTAATGACCTCCAGTATTAATTGTAGCATATATAGCTTTTAAAGTTGCTGTTAAAAGGCGGTATACAGCGTGACACTCGTGATGTACTGCATCGACCGAAACACCATTTACGGCAGTATTCACCAATAACTTTAAATCCCGGTTAAATACGCAAACTGGAAAAGCGTATGAAGTCAGAAAGCAACTTTTCAGCAAAATCTGACTCGATGCTTCTGTCACCAAGCGGCATTGTTGTTTTAAGATTTTTTTTTTTTTTTTTTTTTTTTTTAAGCTGAAAATAACCACTCAAAGATTACAAGACATATTCAACACCAGAGAGAATAAGAAGTGTGCGAAATTTTGTTGGAAAGCTGCACCCAGACTTTAGACAATTTTTACATTTTTGCGTTGAACTGGGAGTTGAAGTTAATGATGAATAAGGACGTTAGACATGAATTTTCAGTCGCGATGCGCAAATTTGCGAATGTCGAAATGGAAAACATGCATGTTAATGTTCGAAATTGCTATTGATAATGCTAATGACACAATAGCGTTACGACTGTATAACGAACAAATTCCAAGTACCCGTGTGCGGAATCACAAACTATTTGAACGATTAAGACGGAACTGTCAGAATATTGTTTGGAAAATTCTAGCTTTGATGTAAAGGGTTTATCGGAAACTTTTTGAGTTCTACGCATAGAAGTAACCATCATGAATACTGTTATAGGGATTATAAATAAGTTTTCTTGTGATTGGAGAATAAAGTTTACAGCATGGAAAATTATTGTTAACCAAAACAAACCATTTGAATAAACGTAAAGGATCAGTAACTTAATAGTGCAGTCGAGGAAAAAAAAACACGCAGCACTCGCTGTAATTTCGTTATTAATTGATGCAGAAAAATTTAATAGACACCATTCAACAGGAAATTAAATGCACTTTCTGAAAATGTTGTCGATTTTGAATTAAGGGTTATCTACATATTGAAATGAGCACAAACTTTGATTTTTTCAACAGCAATACCCAATTTTGACTTCATATTTGAATTTCTGAGAGTCTGGCAGTGCGTAAAGTATACTATATGTATACTTTATTTTTAGTATTCATAGAGTTATAATCGAAAATGTGTTAGAGGGTTATCTGTAAATGTAGAAAAATAAAACTAAGATCCTACAAGAATTAAAGAAAATTTTACTGTTTCACACCGAAAATATTTCAAGAAAAAATGATTTATAAAAATGTTAACAACATTGCAGTACCTTAATTATCCTGAGTTCAGTTTATTAGATATGTATATACTTCAGTACTTTCTTAGATAATTTTAGGTAAATTTAAATGCACTACACTTACGATTGGTCAGACAATACTCTTTAAAAAAGTGCAATATTTTTTCAATTTAAAAGTGTGTGTCATGGATATACTGATCACCAATAAAGCTTAAATTTTCTTTCGTACGTGTGAGATATACGAACTGAAATAATTAGCTATGTATATACAACAACGCATAAACTAAATCTTTTCGTATAAATTATTTTAAGGTTTCATGAAGTAAATATTATACTATTTTAATCGCAATTACCAGTTTTGGGTCAGTTGAACTCTTTGGAACTGTACGATTTCTTTTATAATTTCTATGAAAATATAACTTCTTAATTAACGTTTTCGCGACTGTTGACGTGGATTCACGTTGTTTGAAAATCTGTAACTCTGTCAGTGGGCATTTCTTTCGTAATTTGTGTGTTACTTATTTCTTAAGTATGTACTCAGTAATCATATTTTTTCAATAAAATATATTATTGATAGAAATATACAGGTTGATTCAACATTAATGTGACCAATTTTAAAAGCTTGTAATTATTTATGGTAAATTTTAATCACTCTACCACCAATTTTATTTTAGAAGTGAGACGTTGAAATTACCAATCTAGCTATTTTCATTAGTGGGAGTAAGTTATGGCTCCGAAATTAAAGCCTCAAACCTGAAACGAAATTTTAGAGCTTTTGAAGGATGGTTGCTCAAATTCTATTATAAATAACACATTTAAAAACATAAAAGACATTTTTCTAATGGATTACTATCTTAAGTTCGAAAATAAAATTTGGCTGGCAATCAAAAGCTTCAGGGAAAAAATGTGGACGAAAGGGAGCCTTCAGTGGAAAAGAAAAAAAGGAGCTGAAAAGACTTATCGCTGTAGAAAATCCTCTGCCTCAAAGAACTTTAGCAAAGAAACTACAGGTATCCGACAATCTGTCGTCAGATAAAGGAAATTGGCTACAAAAAAGTGAATAAAGCAATCTGTCAGTAGATGTCAGGAAAGATCATAGAAAAACGAAGGAAACGCTCTTGGTCTCTATTTAATGTTACACAAATGTAGATACAAAACATGGATAACTTAGGATGAAGCAATGTTTCATATGTCATCCAATACTGGAAAAAAGAAGATACAATATATTTCACGCGAAAAGCGTTACAGAGACGCAGCTATTTTGCAAAAAGGAAGCTGGCCGTCAGGTGTTATGGTATGGATGTTAATGTCCTCTCAAGGCTTAACAAAACCATTTTTTGTAGAACCAAAGGCTAAAATTGATGCTAAATACTATCAGAATGCAGTTTTGAAGCACATGATCAAAGAAAGTACATGGTTTTACCCTCAAGGAAACTTTGTTTTTCACCAAGATTCTGCACCAAGTCACACTGCAAAATCAGCTATAAAATGGCTGAAAGATAAAAAAAATAAATATTCTTCCTCCTGAAAATGGCTACCATCATCCCCTGACTGTGCTGCTTACGATTATGTTTTATGGGTATACTTAATAATAATAAAAAAAAAAATAAGTAGACGTAAAGTAAGAACACTTCAAGGGCTTCAAAAAGCAATCAAAGAGGAAGTTGGAAACATACCCCCCAAAAATGGTCGAAAAAGCTCTTTTGACTTGGTCTAAACGTCTACGTAATATGTACTATGCTAAAGGAAACCACATTGAAAATTTCATGTAAATAACTTAATTCAATAAATATTTCTTATGCTCTGGAAATTGGTCACACTTATTTTGAATCAACCTGTATTGATTAGAAAGAAGATAATTATATTGTATATCCATTTGTAATATAATTGTGAATACAGAAAATTTGTTCTGAAATATTTTATTTTGAGAGAATAACGCCGTAGGCGGACCTTACTGTCAGAAAGACAAAATCCTGCGGTCCCAAAAGTGTTAAAATATATTTATAAAAGTTAAAATATATTTTTAAGAATATAAAAAGTTAAAATATATTTATAAAATTTTAAAGATTAAAGTATCCTTCAAACAATAATCCTCCTCCCCACAAAAAAAAAAAAAAAATAATAATAATAATAATAATAATAATAATAATAATAAATAAATAAATAAATAAATAAAGTAATATGTGAAGTAAAAAATTAAGCCTTTAACTGTAACGGCAGTTAAGAAACGATTTTACAAGTCTGTCTTCCATTGCAATTCCGTTCGGTTTTTTTTTTTTAATTGACAATTTTTACATTCAATATATTTTTCTATTTTAAACAATAAACCTCGCCTATTTAGTTCATTTTTCTCTTCTGGTGTTCGTTTAAAGGATTCAAAATTTATCACCAGTAATCGATGAAGTGAATACCACTTGTGTATATTTTTGCCAACGTAAAATAAGGGGTTACACGAATACTTAAAGTCACATTTACTTATCATTTCTATATTGTTTTGTTTTGAAGAACGATGAAAGGCGGGGCTTTAGAAAACAGGAATTCTTAATGCTAACACTAATGTCTAAAAATCATCATTTTTGTTTCATTTCTTTGCGTTTGACTTTGTTATTATATAATTTGACCCGTAAATAAAAAATAAAAATATTTTGTTCAATTTTTTCTGTTATTTTTTAAGATTTGCTTCGTTATCTCATACAAAACTTTATAAGAGACGGCCCCCTAAACCACTCCAAAAGAAAGATTTATTTATATCTCGAAAACTAATAACTGGAATGAGCTGCAAATTTGCACTCCCATATAAGCATTAGGATTCATTTTATGTAAAAATTAATATAGCTCATAATTCTTAAGTTTTATGAATATTAATTAATATTTTTCAGAATTAAAAATATTTTTCAGAATCAAAAGTAATGATGGATTATGTTTTGGTTTTTTCACTGTATGTCGTTAAAAAAAAAAAAAAAAAAAAAGATATATCGAACAAGATATTCTTTGCGGAGATATTAATTAAAATTTAGAATATGGATTTAACATTAGCACCTTCAAATTTTGAACGCTTATAACTTTGTGAAAAAATAAGTAAAATATACAACAAATATACTTTTTTGCGTTGTCGCGATCCCAGGTTTCAAATGAAAAATAAAAAGGGGCATTACCATTGAAAAAATTAAAGTCCGTGCGCGTTGTAATATGTAGACTACCCCCAATTAAAAATTTAGCTTCATTTTCTGAAACTACTCACATTTCCCCGTCGAATGATACCTATTACATTTTTGTGCATCAATTAGCAACGAAGTTACGTCGATTGTTGCTTTTTTTTTTTTTTTTTTTTTTTTTTTTTTTGGTGTTTTTGTGTTTTTTTGTGTTTTTTTTTTCCCCCGACTGTACATCCAAATCTGTGTTACCAGATTAGGGACATTTTTTATTCAATATACACCACTAAATATTAATTGCGACGGTTGCTTAGTCACTTCGAAGCTTAATCACCTATTTCGTATACCAAATATCATTTCTCAAATTTATTGGTGACTATTGAATAAAAAAAGTTTCGTATCTGGCAACACTGATCCAAATACCTGTTGTCAGCCGTGGATAAAAGAAAGGCTATAAAATGTTGCTATAGGCAATAACACGCAGGAGAGTTAAACTTAACTTCAATACTTTAACAAATTTTCTTTATATCCAATATTCATAATATTGAAACTACTGTATGTCTTTGTCCGTAAGAGAGAAAATCAAAATGACAGTTAAGTTTATATATATAGTCATATAAATGCATGAAGACATTTTCGGCACGGGGAGAGAAGAATTTTTTATGATACAAAAATCAGGGTCTCTTAAGACCAAGCACTCCAGTAAAAGTGTTTATAAAAATTTAACTCCGTTTGGGAGCTCAGCAATTAAAAAAACGCCAATTTGGCAAAATTTCAAACAAAAATATTAACTAGTCCAACGAAAAATATTAACAAAATAACTTTAGGATGAATGAAAAAGACATTTCGTTCATTCAGCAGTTGCCAGAAAATAAATTTGAATTAATAGCACTAAATATGCCAAAAGCATTTCGCTGCAATAGACACGTGAAGTACAAGAATTCACTATACGTCATAATCTAAATTCAGATTTGCGTGTCCAAATATGCTAAAGGAGTTTGAAAAGAAATCGTTCGATTGTACTGTTTATAATTACCAAATAAGGAATCAAAATACGTTTAATTGACAAAAAATGGGTTTTACATAATTAAAAATGGGACAAAAAGAGAAAGTTTAGTCACTGTTAATAAATAATTTTTAGATTAAATATTTCATGTCTGCAATCCATTGAAAAATTTACATACAAAACAATATTTTTTAAAATAAAGAAATTCAATACTTGAAGGAAAAAAAAAAACACATTAATTTTGTAAGAATTACAATTAGACAATGTTAAAAAATATATGTGATTTTGACATCACATATTTCTCTCTCTCGACCAAAGAAAATTTTACAAAACCATAATGAATATAATAATATAAATAAAATGTCTGTTACGTAGTAAGGTCAAGCACTCAAATACAAATATTTAAATGTTATTTATACAAAAACAATAAGACTTTAAACACATACACATAAAAATATTTAAAATATGTGATAACTATAAACGATTGTAAAACAATTCAGAAGGTCATTAAAAAGAAAAAAAAAATGTGAAGGAAAAAGTTCATTAGTTACAATCTTGAATCTTGTGCACATATATCAAATTGTCCAATATAATGTTCATATATAAATACAAGAATGTGCTTTAATTTCTATACGTTAAAGAGTTCAGTAACTGATAACATATGATAAGCACTTGTTAAATAAAAAAAGCGTGTACACCTCTTTTATGCATATTTTCTTTATATTATGGCTATATAAATGCATTAATTTGTATTGGGTGAATGCAAAAGTTCTATATGTTTTTGGACATGCAAATTTGCAATGGAATTGACGTCACACATTACATGGTAATGACGCAAATCGTCAGCCAATGAAACGTGTGGATGACTCACACATAAATGCATCGTTTCTCAGAAAGTTAATCATCTCAAAAAAATATCAGCGGGAAACGAGGAAAAGCATAGTACATGGAAAGCGAGAAGGAGCATATAAGGCATTGTTTGTTATACGTATTCTATAAAAAGAGTACGACAGCCGCAGCATGTTGCAATTTTTGTGAAGTTTATGAGGAGAATGCAATAGACGAAAGAACATGTCGTCGATGGTTTCTTGAATTTAAGGAAGGAGACAGAGACTGCAAAAATCAGGCTAAGAGTGGACGGCCATCACAAGTTGGAGACGACGAAATTGACGAAGCCCTAAGGAACAACCCGAACCCAACCATGCAAGAATTAGCGAAGACCCTCAACGTACGCTGGACATCGGTCGAGAGACGGCTGGTTAAGTTGGGTTATACGAGAAAGTTGGATCAATGGGTTCCATATAACCTGACAGCTAATCAAAGGGATGACCGAATTGCCACCTGTGTTTCCTTGCTTTCCCGTTATAAAATTGACCAATTCTTGACACGAATTGTGACAGGAGATGAGAAGTGGGTTGTGTACCGTAGCGTAAAGCGTCGTAGGACTGTGTGTCACCCTTCTGATCCGCCTGCATCGACTTCGAAAGCTGAACTTTATCCCAAGAAGGTGTTATTGAGTGCCTTGTTGGATGTGCAGGGAATAATTCAATGGGAGGCCCTGCCACGCAACCAAACCATCAATGCTGCCTTTTATTGTCTACAGTTACACAAACTGCATTCAAATTTGGTAGCTAAGCGGCCAGGTTTCATCAATCGTCGCGATGTTATCCTTCATCACGATAACACTTAGCCACATGCTGCTTTCATCACTCGCAAAAAGTTTCTGGGCTTTGGTTGGGAGGTTTTATTCCACCCTCCCTATTCTCCTGACTCGGCACCAACTGACTATAACCTATTTCGTGCGTTGAACAATTCCTTCAATCAGAAAATCTTTGATGATCTTGATGCTGTGAAAACTGACATCCAAGTCTTTTTTTATTTGAAACCATGCGGAACATCACTAGGGTGTGAGTCCCAGCCAGTTACCCACTGCGCAGCACTAATGCGACATAAAACCCAACTAACCAACCAACTAACCCTGAAATTTTTGCTGTCTTTGAAATCTTGTAATTTGGAGAGATTTCATTTTATATAGAGAGTAAATATAAATAAATAGCTATAACAATATTATAAATTCCATTATAAATAGAAATATATATAAACGTTTTGTAAAAATCATCTTTGAACTCTTCTTTATGGAAAAGTTTCAGTGAAGAGTCCTAATAAGGGAACAAATAAAAGTTAAAATAGAAAATATAATTCAACTAATACAGTAAATAATTTATAATGATAAGTTGAGTAGTAACAGGAGTTTTTCGATGGTTGCATATAGGAGAAGTGTTCACATAGTAATAATTCTTCGATGTATTTCGTGATATGGATATGTTTATTAAATGAAGAGCTTCTTTCCAAATGGCGTTAAGTCATTTTTTTCAGTTCTTGAAAAAACGCGATTTTGTTATGTAAGATTTATTATTGAACTTAAGGAAAAGATATTTTTTCCCAGTAATCTATGGGTGAAAATAACACTAAATTACATGTTTAAAAAAATCCTGGCAGTACAGTTATTTAGAAGTAAAAAAATAAATAAATGACTTAACCCCTTTTGGAACAAAACTATGACTTACGCCCTTTTGGCACGAACAACTAACGAAATGAAATGACTTACTTCCATTTGAAAATAATCTAAGTATACTTTTTTTACTTTCTCTAACCCATAAGGTAGAGAAAGTATGGTTTTTGGGTCAAATTTTCGAAAGTGAGATTTTGTTATATTTGCACATTTTGAGGTCTCCTCAATACGAAAACCATGTTTTTAGCGGTTGGTCTCTGTGTGTGTCTGTCTGTTATCAGCATATCTCAAAAACAAATTATGGCAGAAAGTTCAAACTTGGTATTCTAAATGTGTATCATAAGGATGCTACACTAAACTTTTCGTTAAGATCAAGCAAATGGTTCGTGTACAGGGACAATCAAGTGAATTCTAATACATTACGTCTATGGGGGAAATTGCAGGTAAGTAGAGTTTAACGTCTATAGACTGCACTAAAACAAATGAAACGAATATATATTTTTTGTAATAGAGATAGTCAACTGGGAAAAGAAAATGTGGTTGAACCATCGATCTCCGATAATTAAAAATAAAGTTATCGATTTTTTTCATTTTTAACAACAACAACAACAAATAATAATAATAATAATAATAATAATAATAATAAATAAAATAAATGTAATATTGAGAATAAATTCAACTTTTTTTTTTTTTTTTTTTTTTTTTTTTTTATATATATATATATATTTAGTGTTATACTACATCTTTAATATGGAAATCGTCTGCATTATCATAAAAGATATTTTTTTTAAATAATAATTTTAATAAATTATTTTTTTAAACAGAATTATTTTTTAATAACCGAATTAAATTCTGTATAAATGTAGGTGCATTAATGAAACGGGGGGTTGAGGGGGCAGTAGCCTCCTTCATACAGAACTAATTATCATATAAAGCTCTTCCGAAACCTAATTTGAAATGTTTAACACAGGTTTACATAACAGTACTCGTTATCTTACCTCTTAATCTGCAACCTGTATTTATAGTATTAAATTTCAGGGTAAGAGAAAGTCATGTGAGTGACACACCAGATTATTTTTCATGTAAATATTGCATAAATTTTCGCTATGCAGTTTTGGAAGGTAGTTAGTTACTACAAATCTTCATATACAATTTCTATTTCTCCAACATTATCATTATTTTCACTTATGTAAACGTTAGCAGTATCGTTGCAAGATTATTCATAAAAATAAAAACATTCGTGTAATTTCCTAATTCCCAAAGCGTTAAGTAATATTAAAACATCTGTTTTTCTTTGCTTGTTTCATATTGGTTTTTTGTTTTTATTTCAGAAGGGGCACACGGGAGAATATTTTTTCCCTTGTCGGTTTTAGGATCTTTTGACGGCAAAACGAACCACAGTACGTTGTCTTGATTCCCACATCTCGCTTCGTAATTTCCAGTACTTTTTGCCTCTGAAATCAAGAAACCTTGTTTGCTTTTCAGACGACTATGCCCAAAATTTTTCCAATCTAAAATATTCCTCTGCTTTTTGTTCTCGAAAAGATTTCCAACCTTAGAGATATGTTCAAAAATATTCATTAGTGAGTAAAATTGTATATACTTTCTTCCGAATGTTTTATCTGCTGGTCAGTAGGAGTGACCACGCACTGGTAAATAGTATGTGAAGGTGAGGTCCTTTTGAGCAGCCACTGCTGAAAGCATTCCTAACATGTTATAATTTTTATTTGTGTTTAACTCCTGATTTTGCATCAGGTCAAAACATATTGTAATTTCACCTTCTCCTATAAGTTTTTTCCCTAAAAGTGAATAAATTTTTTTGCTCCGGTTTTTATGAATCAAAAGTTCGATTAACGGTGTCTTTTCTTTTTTCTGTACATTTTTCTGAATTTATTTGTATTTTTTTCCTAATACAGAAGGAACAAATGTCTTTTTTAGGAGTTCCAAAACCAAGATTAAAATCTTTTACGAACACATTATAATCCAGGTTGTAAGTACATTCCTTTTTATAACTTTACATGGGAAAAAAAAAATCCTGTCTCAATGTAACAATTTACAACAACATTCTTTTCATTACTTTTGACTTTTCATCTAAGGCCAGACAGACCACGTGCTTTCAAGGCACGCTACAATTGGTTAAACTTGACTTAATCCCTTTTGGCGCAAAACTTACTTGTGACTTAATTCTTTTTGGAAAAAACAGAGATTTCGCTTTCTGTTTTCATTATGACTAAACTTCGTTTGGAACATCTACTTATTGAAAATATATTGTTAGACGTGTGCTGCGACTTTTTGCATCGAAAAATCAATTTCTGTAATTTTTGACTTAACGCCTTTTGGAAACAAGCTCTTCAAATGATGATCTTCCTCTCTTCCTTTTTCATACTTCAGAATAGTTTCTATAACTGTGGCTCAATTAAAATTTTTATTGTTTTGTAATAACTGTAATAATTAAAAAAATATAATTTGTAGAAAAAAATATAATAATAATTACAGTTTTTAAAGACCTTACTTGAACAATGTCTTTCTTACCATTATTATTTAAAAAATAATAATTAAATATAATTGGAAACGATGTGGAATGTTTACTTCACCCATGCAAACTAAAAACAAATATTTTACTAATCGGGAAAAAAGTTAATTACATAGTCATCTCCTACCATAAAGAAGGCAAGAGATCATAGATAGCAATGGGGATTATGCACAATAATATGTACTGTTCATTTTGCATTTATTTGCTCTTCTTTATGGGTAATGAAAACGGGTATAACTTTTGCACTCACCCAATATTTCAATTTTAAATACCTTTAATCATTTGTACAGATAATCTTCATGTAAATAGTTAATATACATATATATTTATTTAAATATAAATGCAAAAAGGAATGTGCAAAACAATTAAAACAATATTACATACATGCGTATAAATGAATCATAAAAATACTGTACATTATTTACCATCTCCTACCCTTATTTATTTGCCCAATATTTTTATCAATTGACAAAATAGATGAAAATAACATAAAAAATAAAAATGACATAACAAAAAATTATGTGTGAATAACACAATGAACACTGAGAAAAAAAAAAAAAAAAAAAAAAAAAAAACGTTAAAAGTACAGGGAAAACCTGGCAGCTGGGATGTCAGTATTTCTCCGTCAAATATACAGTTTAAAACCGTAAAATTGTAACACTGACATATATTTTACACAGGAATCATGTAAATCAAACAGGTTTTTGTTAAAAGTACAGTTTTGTCCTGTATATTTGACGGAGAAATACTGGCACCCCAGCTGCCAGATTTTCCCTGTATTTTTAAGGGTTTGTTTTACAGTGAAAATATAAAAGTTTATTTTGGCATATTTCAGTCAGGAAAGCTGTTCAAATGTGTTTGATATTCACCAAAATACTAACAATTCACCTTACTCTTTCATGAATGACACAATTATGACTCCGGCTTAGGGCCTTAGTCCTAAATGAGTAGGGCGTATAAAAAAAGGTCTGTCACGCCATTAATGAATGCACGTCCGGGATAAAATCAAAAACATGGGACTATAATTATCAAAAGAAAACTAGAATATGAACTAGTTAATTAGAATAACTATTATCTTTTAAAATGTGCTGTGAATTGAATTGACGATTCTCCAGGCAAAAATTTTGAACGAATCGTCTTCTCTTGGAGGGAAGAATTAATAAAAACAATGATTCTGACACCTACAAAAATTAAAAGAACAATCCCGGAAAAATTGGAGGCATAAAATAAAAGGTCACAATCGGTAATATTCACACTTTGTTACATATAGGTTGGAGAATAAAGTGGAAAATTGTTCTTATTCAAAACAATCCATTTCAATAAATTTGTATTTATGTACCGAAAAATAGGTAACTTAAGAGTACATTGAAATAACTATAGCCGGCCGTGGATGAAAGAAAGGCTAAAAAAAGATTTTGACAGGCAATGACATACAGGAAGTTTGAACTTAGCTTCAATACTTTAATAAAACTTCTTTAAATCAAGTATTCATAACATTGGAACTAGTATATGTATCTGTCCATAAAAGTGATAAAGCCAAAATGACAAATAAGTATTTATATATAGCGAAATAAATGCATGAAGACATTTTCGGTACGGGGAGAGAAGCATTTTTTTAAGATACAAAAATCGGGGCCCCTTAGCACAAAGCACTCAAGTAAAAGTAATGATAAAGAACTTAACTCCGTTTGGGAGCTCGACGATAAAGAAAAAAAAAAAAAAAAAAAAAAAAAAAAAAAAAAAACCGCCAATTTGGCTAAATTTCAATCTAAAATATTCGCCAGTACAACGGAAGATGCTTAAAAATTAACACTATGATGAATGAAAGACAATTTATTTATTCAGTGGTTTCCAGGAAATAAATTTTAATTAACAGTACTAAATATGCCAAAAGAATTCTGCTGCAATAGACAATCGAAAGACAGTTGTTCACTATGTGTCATAATCTAAATTTAGATCTTCGTGCCCAAATAAGGTAAAGCGAGCTTGAAAAGAAATCGTTCGATTGTTCTGGTTCTTTTCGTTACGAAATAAGGAAATGAAGTATGTTTAACTGACAAAAAAAGGGGTTTTACATGAATTACAGATCTGACAAAAAGTGAAAGTTTAATCATTGCTAATAAATAATTTTTAGATCAAATATTTCTTGTCTGCAATCCCTTTAATAATTTGCATAAAAAGGATATTTTTTAAATAAAGAAATTCAATACTTGCATGCAAAAAAAAAAAAATAATAATAATTTTGTAAGAATTACATTTTAGATAATGTTTAAAAAAAAAAAAAAAAAAAAAAAAAAAAGTTGGCATAAATAGGATAAAGAAATAAAAATAAATAGTTGTATTTTCCTTTAAACAATTTTTTTATTCTCAGTAAAAATTTTTCTTTTGTCAAAATGCCTTTTTTTCCCCCTATGATGCACCCAATTCAAATAAATAATATTAAATTAATATTGATTCGTATAGTAATTCAACTAACAAGGGAGGGTCACCAACTGTTCAAAAGGTATTTTAATATGTTATATATTAGACCGTGGGTCATAGCTAGATATCGTTCAAGTCGTTTCAATCATCGAGAAGCAATTTCAATTTAATGTAAAATTTGAAAGAATATTCAATTATCTAGAAATTCGCAATGTTCTGGTCTGAAGATGAACACACTATTTTAAAATTGATTAAATTAATTCTACAAATTTGACATTTCTGCGGTACTAATATTCTACCTGCACTTAGAGACAGTCAGATTCTGTACTCATTCCTTCGCTTATCTCCAATCAAAACCATTTTCTTTCCGCTGGTATTTTGATCCAATGACGGCTGTTGTTAGTACGCGCGCTAGCGACAAAAATCTTAAGTAATTTTTTTTTTTTTTTGTCTATCTGTGAAGTTAAAAGATGTATGTATAAAAATTGTACATATGAAGGTTGTTATTTATCTACGAGGTTGAAAATATATGTATAAGAATAGAACATTCGTAAGTTATTATTAGAAATCTTATTATGAGAATTACTGATTCATTATACTGTTAAATAAGCTCGAGAAAGTAAAAATGTAAATTCAACTAGACTTCAATTAAATTTTTGTATTTTAAAATCTAACTTTTGTGTACGTTTGCTTATTTTTAATGAGGTGTAAAATCTTATTTATTTTTAATTTTAAATGAAATTTTTGAACTCCCGGCTATGGGTAGGTATCTACCCAGTTTCCGATCCTAACTTTTATGAAATTTAATGTTAATTAATTAAATTTTTCTTTTAGTGGAACAACGCTTTTTAATGTATTTCATTTCCTTAAGAAACAAAACAAAACAACATAAAAAAAAAAAAAAAAAAAAAAAAACTATACGATCTAACTTTGTTATTTTATTAAAGGCTAATTTAAATTATAATGAGATTTATGACTGTAGATATTCATAAAAAAAAAGTAGTATTATGTAATTAAGTAGTTTTGTTGCTTAAGTGGTAAACAAATGTTTAAACGAGTAAATCTTATCCATGAATATAAGTAAGAATTTAAGACAATTAAACAGTGAGGATAAACCATAACAAATAATTGAAATAATAGTAAATCATTTTAATATATTATGCAAATTTTGATGGAAGGTTGCATTTTAATTTATAACTCAGAATCCCATGGCCTTCTCATGTTGAAATTTACAATAATTATAGATAATAAAAGTAAAAATAACATAATTTTAAAAATAAAATCAAATTTGTACTTTTTGAGATACTGAAGGTCAAATGTCAAAATTTTTTACTTTGACATGAAAATTTAAAAAATATATATATACATGTGATGTATCCTTCGAAAGCCTGTATTATAAGCTTTCTAATAATATCAATTTTGTATCTCTAAGTTATTTAGGAAAGAAAGTATGATTACATTTGTAGTAGAAGAATTTCGGGGATTTGCATTTTTTTTTACTCATTTTTGCAGCTCTGTATATCAAAAACTAAAAGAGACAGGGACTTATGGTATACATTTATTTCTCAGTAGAATGAATAAATGAGCCCAATCTCATAAAAATCTGAGGGTTTCAGGTTTTAGCTGTGTTGATTTGACATGGAATGACTAATATATATTGTCTAACGATTTCTGAAGATTTAGGATGGCAATTTTAAAGTGAGAATATTCCAGAATATTTCCTAGATTGAAGTGTTGCTACATACAGATGATGGTTCCGACTAAAAAATAATTAGGAGAATTCTGCAAGTTGGAAACGAAATGCATTTTTAATCGCGATTTTTAATTGATAACTTCGTTAACTAATATCTTATAAATTCTACAATAAGCAAAATATGTTCCTCGGATTATTCATCAAACTTCAGTGTTTCTCTCGATCAGCTGGCACCTCACGTTTATGAGTTGATAGGGCCGAACTCTCACAAAATGGGCAGCAGTGACAAAAACATTTTTTTTTGAAATAGAGGGATACTTTCATAAATGAGCCATTACGTGAAATAAATTTCTCTATTAATGATCTTTAAATTTGACAAGAACTCAGTGTAATCTTCAGTGTAATTGATTACAATATATGCGCATGATAAGCGATAGCTGCATTAAATCATTGAACTGTTATGTTAGTGTGCAATATCAACGAGAAACGGTGATTATTTGTTTATCCTCATTAATTATGCATTGGTCACATTAGAAACAAGTTATTCGACTTTTTGTGGGGTGATGGGGCTATATCTAATGTGGAAAAAAATGCCATCAGAACATTATCCTGATGCCGAATTTCTCGGCTTTCATACAAATATTTTGTCAGTTATCTTGTAAACGTGTAGTCTTATGTTTATGAAACGCCTGCACTTACCCTTATAAGTGTTTAGATAATAGGTTTAATTGAATCGTATTACAAAATATTGTTTTTACTAATATTTTGAATTATAAACTGGAGTCACAGGAAAAGTTCAAATATTATGATAAATGCAGTAATAACACTTTTATATCATACAAGAGAGCGGATATGGTTAGATTTATCACTATTTAAAAATTTTTACAGTAATAAAAGAATATATTTTAATATACTGCTAAACTTTTTATTTTAAAGTTTATTATTTACTAACAGAACATGAAGTGAAAAATATTAGTTAATATTCATTAATTTTAATTTTTGCTTTTGAAAAGATAATTGAATATTTATATTAAAACAAGATGCTTCTATTTATTTTATATTCTTAAAATAAATTTCTATTTAGCACTTATATATAAACTCAATAAATCGCGATATCAGCTGTTATTTTGAATTCCTAATGAAGAATTTATCTTCGCAATTTTTTTTCCTTTTTTAAGGAATATCTAGTTTATAAGCTACCATTTTAACATTAAGTGTTTTTAAAGTGACCAATGAGAAATACACTATTAACTAAATACTTTTCTCAATGTTATAGAAAATGACTTTCTAACTTTTATTTCATTTTATGTTAAAACACACTGGAAGTAAATTGAGTTTTTTAGAATACTTAAAGTTTAATGAATAGATTACGTTCGAATCTAATTTGCAAAAAAGATTTGACTCGCGTTTGGAAAATTTCTGACAAGAAATGATAAGAAAATTCTAAACCCTTTTTAAAAAGTAATATGCTTGTTAAACATTTACTTTAAATTTAATATAGGAAAATTTTCTAGTCCCAAGATTTTTGAGGAAAAAAAATTACCTTCTTCATTTTTATATCTCTTCCGTACTCCAAGAACTTAACCAATATTGCATTTGACAAAGCTTTATTCAGCATATATAAATAAATATAACCGGTTTCAATTTGATGTTCCACGGGTAACACTAGATATCCCTCTAGGCTAAGGTATTTTTCCCATTTTCTCTTCCTTAGTTTTCGTTTTATTCTAGAGTTCTGTCTAAAAAGCACAATATTTTGCACATGTATCAGCCATGTTTGACCAAGCATTTCAGTAAGGGCTGAAACAGGTAAAAATTTCATTTTTCAAAAACTGTGTAATCGCCATCAATTCATCATAAATTTTAAGTGAATGCAGCTGAAACTACCTTTTTGAAAACATATGTTATAGTCAAAAACAAATGAAAATGTTTGGACAGTTGAGATAAGTTTATGTAAATTATTTGTAATGATCTAATTTTTTAAAATGTTGCCAGCTAAATGCTAAATTATTAAACATGAAAATAAATTCATGTCTAACGTTTACTTTATTTTTAAAAATGTAACATAAGAAAGCAAATAAAATGATTAAATAAAATTATAAATCAAAAGCCTAAAATAGTTGATACTTCCTTAATATTCGTGTAAGAATGAATGTCCGAAAATAAATTAAAAATGTAGACAGAAAGAAAAAAAAAAAAAAAAAAACTAATTTATAGAGAAAACATATAATTTCTATTCATTATTTTTTTAAACATTTCAAATGTTTTTACATTGGTGGATCTGCAGATCAGGAGCCTCAACGTCCTATTTGCATCCGCATTTTTCAGCAGATCGTTTTCATTTATTCCTTATTATAAATATATATATATATATATACACGTATATATATATATATATATATATATACATATATATTCATTCGAGTGATTTGCTACATAAGCAGAAACGTTTCTGAGGGGGGCTGCCGCCCCCTTAACCCCCCACTCTACCTCTCTTTATATAACGATCTGTATATGTATTAATAATAACTTATTGTCTTGTATTAATTCCCTATAATTCATAGATATATATACCAAATTTCATGCAAAATGATTACATAACGTATCGGAAATATTTCGTGTAACCATGTAAATGAATTACCAAATCTATAACAACACTTCTCCACTGAAAAACATTCTTTTAAAATTCTAATAAAATTTCGTTATATTTAACTAAGTGTAACCATGTTAAAATACACTTCTAAGAAATACTGACTATAGATCGTAATAGTACGAAATTCTTTTGTGTATCCCAGTAAAGAAGCCACAATAATTACATACACTAAAAAAGAATACACATATTTATTTCATTATAACTCATTAATATTTCAACCTAATTTGACATCATTTGGATGATTACAGTACGTCATCAGAATTCTTTTGTGCGGTCCCGTAAATAAATTATTTGGTCTATACATATCCTTTTTTAGAGTACACATGCTTTTAAGAATCTTTATAATGTATGTTAATTCCATTATACTGAATGCAGCATAAACGCATTAAAGTGCGCTTAAATAAAAATTTGTTCATAGGCTCGAATATCACAAAATTCTTTTCTGTATCTCTGTAAACGAACCATAAACACAGTATACTCCAGTAAGAACTATTCAGATTGTTTTACGTTTTTCATAAATAATTGGTCGAAATTTGGCAATTTTTATGATTACGTGACATTCTCAGAACACTTTTGTAAGGTCATGTACATTAATTAGGAAGCCTAAGAGGACATATTTTCGGCAGATAACATCAGTTTAAGCATCTCAGTAATTTATGCTAATTTCAGTCCGTTGGTTGCAAAGTAATGATGTTAAAATATATGTTTAAACGAAATTCACCCCTTATGCCGTAATGATAAGAGTTTTGACGTGTCCTGTACACAGTCCATATAAAATATAGACATAAAAAAACATACAGCTATTTCTATACAGAGCCTGAACCTGTATGCCAATTTGTCAGTCAACCGGAGGATTTTGGCGGCCGTTATTGCGGTATATACAAATTCTGCCCATAGGCCATAATGATAAGAAAAATTGTGGCGCGTCCCTATACACCAACTGCAAATGAAATACACACCCGAAACTATACAGCTAAAATTTCATATGGCTCATAAATATGTGTACTGAATTGCAATGCAATAGCGTGATTTTTGCGGCCGCTGTCGCGATACATGCAAATTCTTCCCATAGGCCGTAATGATATGAAAACTTTGGCGTGCCGCTGTACACGAACTACAATTAGAATACACACCCAAAAGTATGCAGCTGATTCCTTGGGGCTCATGAATATGTATACCAAGTTTCAAATCAATAGCGTGTTTTTTGAGGCCGCTATCGTGCGGCAGACAGACAGACACACAGACTGAACCCAAAAACTTTTTGAGTCTCAACAGAGGGTCTCCACTGACACTTCGGCAAAAATTGCAAGTCCATAGCTTGATTTTTGTGGGGGCTATCGCGGTACTTACAAATTTTTCCCATAGGCCGTAATGATAAGAAAAACTTTCCTGTGTCCCTGTACTCGAACTAGAAATAGAATATGCACCTAAAACTATACAGTTAATTCCATTGGGCTCTTGAATATGTATACCAAATTTCAGGTCAATAGCGTGTTTTTTGTGGTCTCTATCGCGGTACATATAAATTCTTCCCATAGGTCATAATGATAAGAAAAACTTTGGTGTATCCCTGTACACGAACGACAAATGGAATACACACCCAAAACTATACAGCTTATTTCGTGGGGCTCATGGACATGTGTACCAAATTGCAAGTCAACAGCGTTATTTTTGCGGCCGCTATCGCGCGACAAACACACAGACACACAAACAGATGGAACCCAAAATCTTTTTGAGTCTGAACAGGGAGGCCTCCTCTGAATTTTCGGCAATAATGCATTTTGAAATGAATAACCTTCTGCTCAATGTAATAAATTTTAAGATTTATTCTATAGCTATTCATCTTTACCCTTAACGGCCCTCTTCACTTACCCTTAACGGCCAATGTTATTCTATGCTATTCTATGGGGAAATTTTCTTTAGAAATAACTTATTAACTAATACATATTTTTAAATTCTGTTTTCACATTCAGAAAATTCCCAACTGTTAAATTGACGGACCTTTTCAAAAAATGTGTTTTTTTAATTTTTAATATTTTATTTTGAAATTGCGAAATGAAAAAATTTCGCATATTGAAAATTCGTATTTTGCAGCTTCAAAATAAAATATAGAAAATTTAAAAAATAATTTTTTAAAAAAAGGTCCGTCAATTTAACAGCTGGGAATTTTCAGAATGTGAAAACAGAATTTAAAAATATGTAATAGTTAATAAGTTATTTGTAAAGAAAAATTTCCCATAGAATAACATTAGCATCGGCTTCCGGCGGCGGTGAGTGAAGCGGGCCCTTTTACTTTTTTCTATTCTCCAGTTGTTAAAATGGAAGTTTTGAAGATATAGGAATGAATGTAAAAATTTCTTTGCATAAACTGAAATAATTGCATTTATCCTGAAATGAAAAGACCGTTTGAAATATTGTTACTAGTTCATTTTTTTAGGTATCTTCAACAGAATGAACGAAAATAATTACATTTTAACTTATTTCTTCTTTAAGCATGATTGCCGCCACTCGTATTTTTTCTTTTTTTAGTAATTTTTACTTAAACCAATCGTATATGAAAAATAGGAGTAAAGAGTTTGCTATTTAAAAATAGTGGTTAGAAAAATTACGGACTACTAAGAATGATTTAGTTATTTAGACTTTTTTATGAGTTTCTTTTATAAATTTTAAGATTAATCGTTAATATATAAATGTGTCTCACTTGAAATTTACATTTTTTTTTTTTTTTTTTTCTGTTAATGTAAAACATATCCATTTAATGTTATATATTTTTTTAATTCCTTGCACGAATAATGTATTACATTTTCAGATGTATACCTTTCGAAAACATTTTTGACATTTTAATTTCTGTTTCATCTTGAAAACAAAATTATTTAAGTACAGGCATCTAAAATAAACATTTCAGGATTTATTATATACATATAATAAAATTTACATTATTTTTTTACGCAGTTACACTAAGAACACTTCAGATAAAACAAAATATCATAGATTTCCCGAAAATTTCTTAAATTAAACTGTGTATTCAGTGCTTAAAGAAATAACTTTTACAGATTTGTAAAAGGCTTCCGAATGGCGGAAGGCCTAGTTCAGTGTTGAAGAATGGGCGTATTGGTAACCACCAGCTGCCTCGAAAGAATGAAAAGAGAAAAAATATCGAAAAACTTTTAGGTCCGCTTTTCGTATTCACTTGGCTACTGCATTACTAAGAAAGTAGAGGTAAGGGCGAATCGGTTAGGTGGGATGGCTTAGAAAGGAATTGTTGAAGAGTGCTAAAGTTATGGGGGAGAAGGTTGGGAAAGAGACAGGGAAAACACTTCGAATTCAGTTACCAAATATGTTGAAAGTTAGGAAAGTCTTTTTTTTTTTTTTTTCTTGCAGAAATCTTAGCACAAATGCTGATAAAATAAATATATAATGCTAAAGTATGAGTTGCGTGTTTTTAATGAAATTGCACCTGTTCCCTTCTAAAATTAAATAATAATAAAAAATAAATTCAGGGAAATAATAAAAATTCCACTTTAAGAGACTATGTCGGTGAACTTTTTTAATATGCTTTTAAAACTGATCGCATTTAGTCCTTAAATGTTTCTTATATATTCAATACTTATTAAATTTATGTCAATGAAACAGAAAAAGCAAATTTTAAGTTTTATCAGATGAGCTTTTATAGGTAAATTTGCAACTTTCTTAAAAGTAAAAACACTTACCAAGGATTTTGAAAAATCTATATTGAAAATACGTTTAATCGATTATTATTACATTATTTTAAAGACTACTACTCCGATTCAAAAAATTAGAATAATGAAAAGAAATATGGTCAAGGGAAATGAAAATCGAATTTATCAAATAAATAATCAACAATATCAAATATAAAGTACTATAATATGAATCTGCATATTTTGCAGATTATAAAAATGTAAACACATTACAATGAAATAGAAAATATATTTAAATCAGCTAACAACAAAAAATTCAAAATATTAGAATACTTTCTAACATGGTTCAAAAAATTAGAATAATGAAAATATATTGAACATAATTTAAACTCTAAGTATTTTTACTTGCTAATCAGTACTTTGTTGCATCACCCTTAGCTTTAATGACAGCTCATTAACGTTTTGGCATGTTTTTAACTAAAGGTTCACAATCTTTTTAACACGCTTATATTAGCTTCACCTGTATGTATGTATGTTTGTAACTTCTCCTGGAGCAAAACGTGATTGCACAAAATCCTTCATATCTCAAACAAAAAAACAGATATCCGTAAAATTTTTGCTTTAAAATATAGCTAATACAAATGTCTAAAAATCGGTTTCTGGAATTTTTGAAATTCGGTCCCCAAGGGGGGCGGTGGGAGGGGGGCAAAACGTGATTTCACATGCGTAAAACGTGATTTCGCATAATCCTATATATCCCAAACAAAAAAAATAGATATACGTGAAATTTGTACTCTAAAATATAGCTAAGGCAACTATCTAAAAATCCAATTTCTGGAATTTTAGAAATTCAGCCCCCAGGTGGGGCAGCAAGGGGGGGGGGCTATGGAGCAAAAAAAAAATAGAAATACAGTTAGACCGTTGAAAATTGGTACAGATAGGTTTTAAAGGTCTGCAAGTCGAATGGGGATATTTTCGATTGTGTAAAGTTATTAGGAGGGGCAAGAGGGGGGAGGGACGGGGGGGGGGCAAAAAAATAAAAATAGTGTCAGATCGTTCAAAATTGGTACATAGAGGTTTTCGATACTTACAAATCAATTGCGGATATTTTTGAATTTGTAAAATTATTAGGAGGGGCGGGTAGGGGGTGAGAGGGTAAGGGAGGGGCTATGGGGCAAAAACAATTAGAAATACAGTTAGGCCGTTCAAAATTGGTACAGATAGATTTAAGAGGTCTGCAAGTCGAATGGAGATATTTTCGATTGTGTAAAGTTATAAGAGGGGCAAGAGGGGGGGGAGGGAGGGGGGGGGCAAAAAAATAAAAAATAGTGTCAGATCGTTCAAAATTGGTACATAGAGGTTTTCGATACTTACAAATCGATTGCGGATATTTTTGAATTTGTAAAATTATTAGGAGGGGCGGGTAGGGGGGTGAGGCGGTAAGGGGGGGCTATGGGGCAAAAACAAATAGAAATACAGTTAGGCCGTTGAAAATTGGTACAGATAGGTTTTAAAGGTCTGCAAGTCGAATGGGGATATTTTCGATTGTGAAAAGTTATTAAGAGGGGCAAGGAGTGGGGGAGGGGAGGGGGGGGGCAAAAAAATAAAAAATAGTGTCAGATCGTTCAAAGTTGGTACATAGAGGTTTTCGATACTTACAAATCGATTGCGGATATTTTTGAATTTGTAAAATTATTAGGAGGGGCGGGTAGGGGGGCTATGGAGCAAAAACAAATAGAAATACAGTTAGGCCGTTGAAAATTGGTACAGATAGGTTTTAAAGTTCTGCAAGTCGAATGGGGATATTTTCGATTGTGTAAAGTTATTAGGAGGGGCAAGAAGGGGGGGAGAGAGGGGGGGCAAAAAAATAAAAATAGTATCAGATCGTTCAAAATTGGTACATAGAGATTTTCGATACTTACAAATCGATTGCGAATATTTTTGAATTTGTAAAATTATTAGGAGGGGCGGGTAGGGGGTGAGGGGGGAAGGGGGGTCTATGGGGCAAAAACAAATAGAAATACATTTAGGCCGTTCAAAGTTGGTACAGATAGATTTAAGAGGCCTGCAGGTAAGTCGAATGGGGATATTTACGATTGTGTAAAGTTATTAGGAGGGGCAAGAAGTGGGGGAGGGGAGGGGGGGGGGGGGCAAAAAAATAAAAAATAGTGTCAGATCGTTCAAAATTGGTACATAGAGGTTTTCGATACTTGCAAATCGATTGCGGATATTTTTGAATTTGTAAAATTATTAGGAGGGGCGGGTAGGGGTGGGGCGGTAAGGGGGGGCTATGGAGCGAAAACAAATAGAAATACTGTTAGGCCGTTGAAAATTGGTACAGATAGGTTTTAAAGGTCTGCAAGTCGAATAGGGATAATTTAAATTGTGTAAAGTTATTAGGAGGGGCAAGAAGTGGGGGAGGGGAGGGGGGGGCAAAAAAATAAAAATAGTGTCAGATCGTTCAAAATTGGTACATAGAAGTTTTCGATACTTACAAATCGATTGCGGATATTTTTGAATTTGTAAAATTATTAGGTGGGTAGGGGGTGGGGCGGTAAGGGGGGGCTATGGAGCAAAAACAAATAGAAATAAAGTTAGGCCGTTGAAAATTGGTACAGATAGGTTTTAAAGGTCTGCAAGTCGAATGGGGATATTTTCGATTGTGTAAAGTTATTAGGAGGGGCAAGAAGGGGGGGAAGGGAGGGGGCAAAAAAATAAAAATAGTGTCCGATCTTTCAAAATTGGTACCTAGAGGTTTTCGATACTTACAAATCGAATGCGGATATTTTTGAATTTGTAAAATTATTAGGAGGGGCGGGTAGGGGGGTGAAGGGGTAAGGGGGGGCTATGGGGCAAAAACAAATAGAAATACAGTTAGGCCGTTCAAAATTGGTACAGATAGATTTAAGAGGCCTGCAAGTCGAATGGGGATATTTTCGATTGCGTGTAAATTTTAACCAAAAACTTACATACTGTAGCCATTTATGTGATAAATAATAAAATAATAAATATATTTTAAAAAGCATGCTTTCATAGCACATCGAACTAAAAAGTGAAAAATAAAGATAGTTTAAAAAAACTAAAAAACACGCTTTTAAAGCACATCAAACTAAAAAGTGAAAAATAATTCTTAATATAAGCTGAAAACAATAATGAACGAAAAATACTAGTATAATTGTGAAAAAAGCGTGGGTTGCTCGATATACGAAAAATATGGCACAAAGCACACCACGCTTTTTTCACAATTATACTAGTATTTTTCGTTCATTATTGTTTTCAGCTTATATTAAGAATTATTTTTCACTTTTTAGTTTGATGTGCTTTAAAAGCGTGTTTTTTAGTTTTTTTAAACTATCTTTATTTTTTATCCAAATTCGCCCATATGCTCTTTATACTAGAAATAAGTTCTTTTTTGTCTCTAGGCGCAACTTCTTGAAGTCGTTTCTTCATAATTCCCCACAAATTCTCGATAGGATTTAGATCGGGTGAGTTTGCAGCCCAAGGGAGTACAGGTATGTCCTTCTCTTTGAGCCATTTAGTTGTTGATTTGGAAGTGTGGGGAGAAGCTGAATCTTTCTGAAACAAGAAATCGTCATCACATAAATCCTCAGCTGAAGGAATCATGAAATGTTCAAGAATTTCTTGATAGACTTCTGAATTGACTGTTGTGGAAACAATACACAACCTGCCTGGGCCTTCAGCAGTCATGCAGCCCCATACCATAACAGAGGTCGCAAATTTAAACGAACGTTTTAAACATTCTTTCTTATAAGCTTCATGTTTGAGTCTCCAGACACGTATACCTTGATTTCCGTGAGACACACAAAACACACTTTCATCGCTGAAAATTATCTTTTTCCAATCGTCGTGATCCCAAAATAGCCTTTGTTTACACCATTTAACTCTAGCAGCCCTTTGCTTAGATGATAAGAATGGCTTTATCTTAGGCACACGTGATCTAAAACCTAATTTGCGAAGTCGTCGTAGTGTTGTAGATTTGGAGACATTTATACCCATTTCTTTCCATTTTCTATGCACATATCTCACACTCCGAAAACGATGTTTCTTCACAATCTTTTTCAATTGCCTTTCATCTCTTCTTGAAGTTACTGGCTTTCGACCACTTTTAAAGTGTTTATTTTGAAAACACTTATTATTAGAATATTCTCTCAAAACTCTACTCACACTTGCTTGAGAGCATTTCACTTCTTTTGCTATAAAAAGTTGTGTTTTTCCTATTTCGTGCAAGTACACAATACGATATTTCACAGCCTCAGATAAATCGCTCTTTCGTCCCATATTAAGCAAATACTACGCTACAATCAAATGCCAAACGACTTTTCATTTTCAACGGAGCACATTTTATAGTCCCACAGATGTTAATCCCGCAGCCGTTCTCTCAACTTATAAGAAAAATTTGAATATTCTAATTTTTTGAACCATGCTATCGAGGTATTCTATTTCTTTGAATTATTCTAATATTTTTTAAATAGTTAATTATTAATATATCAGATAAAAATAAATATTTATGTTATATTTATAAATGCTCTGAAGATAATTAGATACTTTTAATATATTTTTTCCTGGACGCAGTATGCAAATTGACGCGTTAGCAACATCAAACTCATTCTTTTTTACATTATTCTAATTTTTTGAATCGGAGTAGTATTTTATCTACCTTTTTCTGACGAACAGCGCACAGAGAACTTTTTTCTACTTTTTTTTTTTTTTTTTTTTTTTTTTTTTTCTTTCTGCTTTTACTTTCTACTACCTTTAAATGTTTTTCCTGCTTTGTCCAGCTTTTTCAAGAGTTTTTTGTCACAAATTTATATCGATAAACTAATAAAATTTAAAATAACGCTCAATAGCATTTCTCAATAAGTTGTAAACTATGAATTTTTTTTTGATAAATGAAATTATTTTTTAGCAAAGATTGTAGATTATGGATGCTTGTGCCTTGTATCAATGCTATAGGTTTTTGAACCAAATGACCAAACCCCAAGAATTCCCAAACCCATTCTCTATCATTGTTTTGCTTTTGTTTATTCTGTTTTGTTTACTTCCGTTTCTTTATTATTTTAGTTTCAAGAATCAAGATTTTGGATTTTACGAAAGGTAAAATAATAAGTAAATAAATAAATAAAATGAAATAAAAAAGTATTTATAATTTCTTTTCTTATTCTGTCAATGATCTAAATCATACATTAATCTGCAATATACATCATCATAAAGGGACGTTTCGTCACTCTCCTGTCAAAGAGATGTATCTCAAAAAATCGCGATTTTAAGCAAAACAGTTGAAATAAATTTCGTTTAAAAAATCATGGTTTTAAGTTAAGTCGCTTTTATCCTTTTGTTTTTCAAATGTCCAAGATGGTGTCTATGACATGCCAAAATTATGTAATTCAATTATTGGTGCCTAGTTGTAAGGGATTTATGGACTGTATCTGAAAAGTTAGTAATTTTGAATTACTTCTGTTTGTCCCGAGAGTGACGATATAACACATAATTCTATGCTAAAACACAGGAAAAAAAAACTAAAACATTAAGGTCTATGAGCAGTAATGATTTGAAGTACCTTTTAATACAAATATCAAATGTAACTTAATGAAATTATTCATGCGGTACTGAAGTTCGTTACAGGAAAACCATATAAAAAATCACCATTTTTAATTTTAATGTTTTTGTTTAAAGTGCTGCCTAAAATAAATTGTGTGCATTATTCTACGTAGGTTGCAATATAGCTGGCAGTGCATTTTCAAACTTTTCACTCAGTTTCAACTGAATGAATTTTCACTACATTATGTTGTAAATACACAGTTTTCAGAATATATACTGTGCTCCGCAAAATATATTGAATTATCTTCAAATCAATAGATAAATTTTTCGTTTGAAGTCATTTTCAACACTTTCCAATAAGGTTGAAAAGCCTTTATTAATATACATTATCGATGTATGTTAAAATATGAATTGGGAAGTACAGAAAATAAATTTAACATATTGTAAATATGTATGTGAAATTATGACTTGATTTATTTTTAAATGAGTATGTATTTGTTTTAGATAAACGGGACAATATTTTTAATAAAAAATAAATAAAAAAATTAAAAATACGCATGCGTAGTTTTGCTTCTTTAAAAGAGTTTTTAACTACTAAATAAAATTTACTGAGCGCTTGAGCTGTATTTGCCAAATATTTCTTGAATAAAGATTTTTTTTTTTTTTTTTTTTTTTTTTAGGCAAACATTTTATTTAGCAAATGTTTTCCTTCATTTATATAATATTTTGTGTTAGAAAGTGTTTCATAAATAATTCGTGTGAAATTATATTTCTTTAATTTTTGAATCTGGGATGAACTTTCTCGATGTCACTGTTATTTAAAAAGTTTATTCATTATCGAATAGACAAAATTCATGCATCCGTGTAAGTGCGTGTAAAGTCAAAATAGATTTTCTGGTGATCACTACATAAAAATAAATTCATTAGGCAACAAATTTAACTTTTAAATGCAGTTGTATTTAATTCTCTTTAATGTTAAAGTAAAAGTACAATCTATAAAAACTTAAGAATATTTGTTATCGTGAAAAATTAATATTGTTACCATCTTTAAAAAATCACTGTTTTATAATTTGCAACTTTTCTACAAATAACAAGTGGATTCAAAATAATCTGTCTTGGGAATAAAAAAAAAAAAAAAAAAACCGCAGAAATATGGGCTCCCAAACGCTGTTAGTTAAACTTTATTATCACAAAGACTAGAGGGCATTTAAAATAAAACGTAACAAAAATCACCAAATTAATGTAACAAAGCACAAAAATCATTATAGATCATTTCATTTATACTGTATTTCCTTACATGTTTTACATTTACGACTTACACTACTACAGGTAATGCTCAGTGTTTCTGCCAGATCCAGTTTAACTCATTCATACTATAAAAATACTAGGTGTGTATTTCGATCACTTCCGAATTGACAACAATTCTTAACACAATTGTGCTAATCGTAAATGTGCAACATGTGAGAAATACAGTGTAAATAAAATGATGAATAATGAGTTTTGTTTGTTGTCGTTGTATTACGTATTATTTTGAACACATAGCGACTGTGAGTAGCGTTTGCAATTCTATGTTCCTACGCGATTTCTTAATATTTTTCTATACCTGCTTTCCCTTTCCATTTGGTGACGTTATTTTGAATCACCCTGTATAATAAAATAATTACTAGTAACTAAATACATTTCTTCTCGTAGTTTATCAAAGATTATAAATGAAAATTTTAAATAAGAGTATTAATTAAATTTTTAAAACGGGATTTTTTAATAAAGGACTAATCAGAATTTAAAAAGCGCCATGTTTCTATATAAAAAAAGCGTGTAATAAAAAATAATATATGTATATATATATATATATATATACCGGCTTGTATAAAATACGGCACAAAGTTAATTTAGCATGTGATATGGAAAATCCCACATTCCCTCTTAAAATTTAATTTCTTAAATTATTCTCTTTTTCCTTTTATAATAGTATTGCTCTAAAAAAAGTATTTATTCTTCTTTTTGAATAAAATCAGTTACGTTTTTTTTTTTTTTTTTCATTCATTCAAAAGGAATTAATTAGCGTAGTGTTGGAAGATAAAGTTCGCTGATTGCATTTCTACACGACCCAGATATCAAGGACCATAAATTTATCCTCGAAAGCAAAAGTTCTCCATTAAAAAAAAGTAAAAAACTAACGAGATGTTAGAGTTATATCTGCGATTCTTTTGAGAGAGATTTATCGAAAATCAAAATCGCTATTGTTGAGCAAATTTTTGCGGCGAATCATTAACGCATTTCTGACATAAATAAATATCACAACAACAATTTAAATTCATACAAGCTGTTACTGTTAAAAATTTTGCGTTTCTATAGGTGATTTTTTAGTTGAACTTTGGCGATATTGTGTTTTACGGAAATGATTTTTTCCAAGTATTTACGGGGGCCGCGGTAGCAAATTCGGTAGAGTGTAGAGCTCGTAACTGGAAGATCGCGGGTTCGATACTCGAGCAGTCCAAAGACCGTCGTGTACACAAACAGTGGCTGATGCACGCAAAATCCGTCATAACCGCAATGTCCTCCCTGTTCCTATCCAAATTGTACTTCTGGAGGCCCCAGAAGCTGGGAAGCCATTCACTCCGTGGAAGATCAAAATCGTGATGGCATGCCTCCGGACAATCCTTAGGGATGCGTCACAGACCGTCGCCAATTACCCATAGCGCAGTGCTAGCGTGACGTGAAATCCAATCAACCAAATATTTACAGCACTTTTAATCCTGTCACTTATCTGTTAAGATTTTACACTTTTTCATATGAGAAAAAACTCTTCTCGTGACCGACTTATTTTATTGAACAATTTTTGTTGACTTTGTAAGCTACGAAGCATTATATGATCTTAAATTTATTGTTTGAATCAACGTTATGAACATTGTTAAGAAAACTATTTTTAAAATTATATTTATATTATTAAAAATCTGTAATAATTTTTTGAATTTGCCAAAGTTCTTGGATTAGTGGTTAACAACGTAATTTGTTCTTTGCTTCAGCTTACTGTACTTCAGCTTAAAAATAAAGGGATTATTAGAAAATTTAATTATAATCATTTTTCTTCTCACCAAGCAACAAACTTTCTTAACAAATCATCTTCTCATAATTTTTCTTTCCAACAAAGCAAAGACAAAAATTTGTGAAATGTTAAACAAAATTTCATAAATTTGAGAAACCAAAAATACACATGAACACGTTTTACAATTTTTTGAAGTTCAAAATTTCCGCAGTATGAAGAATAAATTATTATTATTATTATTCAAATGTTTATCTCATCAATCTTTATACTTTCGGTATGCGAAAATAAATATTTAATAAAGAAATATATATATTTAAGCTCATCGTTAACACACTGACCGACTTACTGACTCTGTTACGCTGTAAGATGACGGTAACGACACTTCATTGGAACTACACGTGGAACTTCAAGTGGAACTACACGTATGATACTGATTAGCATGACTTATTGGTTGAGACACGGTACTGCTGACCGATAGATCGTCGGTTCGAATCCAGCCATCAATAGTTATGCTTCAAATAAGGATTTGAATATATTGAGTGTTTATGCGAGATAATTATTTCAATGATATTTTAAGGTGTTTCATTGCGCCTCCTAGCTGTCAAACTAGGAACTTAATATTTATTATTAAAAAATTATATTTCGTATGCATAATTAAAAATAATCGTTATATGAAGTGAAATTAGGCTTTTAATGATGTTAAAATTGGTTACAGCGCCCCTTAACGTCAAAATTATTATTAAATGTGTTGTAATGAAAGAATGAGTGAAATTAGCATATATAATATCTACCAATAAGTATTAGGACACTTTTGAATTTAAACCTTTCGTAAAATTCTTAGAAACATTCTTTAGGAATTATCTTGAAACTTTGATAGTATTAAGAACATGCTATACATCATATATTTCAGCAAAAGTTTTGTCCTGAAAAGGAAAGAGTTACCAATAAAAAAATTAAAGAAAAATCAAAATGTTTTGACAGCCCTGTAAAAAGTAATACATGAAATACGTTTTGGCTACAGCGTGTGATTATAAGGATTCGTCTAATTCTGTATAAATTTCCATGAGGCTAGCCTATATATTCATGGAGATATAACGGTTTATTTAAAAAATTACAAAAATATTACCACTTTTCAATTATAAAACGTAGTGTATTGCACTGAGAAAAAAAATATATCGCTTTCATCTAGAACGAATAGGTGGCCCTTTTCTAAATCCCTAAACTAGAAATATAGATTTTCGATCTATGAGGCACGCCAATACACTGAGAAAAAAATCTATAACTGACATCTAGAATCTAAATTGTGGCTCTAGAAAAAATAGTTCCATGTCATCCTTATAAATTTCTTATAAAAATTTTCTATTCCCCTTCGAAAGCGAATTCTAGAAACCTCTATTAGAATTCTTGGGCGTTTGCCTATACTATCGAGGAAAAACCTATTTGAAAATATCTCCAAATAAATATGAATACAAAAGGCGGGTTTCAGCAGCTATAATATTGGTTTATGAACAAATTCTAGAAAATCAAGCGAGAATTTCCCGTAATACAAGATTCAGAATATTGTTTCAAAATCTGGAAATGTGTAGATTAGAAATTATTGACCATTTCGTCTATTCAGTTTATTAGCGTGCCTTATGCGCATAGCTCGAAAATGTATATTTCTAGTTTAAGGATTTACAAAATGGCCATTTATTCATTCTATGTGAAGGCGGTATATATATATTTTTTCTCAGTGTGGACCTAGTGCAAAGTCATTTTTAGGAAACTTGGCGTATTAAATTAGACACAGCATGCTGCAATCAGAATGCAAGAATTGTAAATGTCTCACGAAAGATGAACAATTTTACTTAATAATTTTTAATTACGCATGCGCAAGCTTTAAAAAATTTCATTTTCAAAGTTTAATAGCAAAAAGTATTTAGATACTTACATGAAAACCCCAAACAAATATCATGTAAATTCAAAAAGTTTTGAGAGACAAAAATGAACAGACTTTCAGTTCTTTCCAAAAACAGGAACAAGATATGGAGTTTTATGAATATTTATGTACATTCAGCGAGAATAATGTATTATCATTGATTGAATCATAGTTTCCCTTGTAGTTTCGCTTCTACTTTAAGAGGAACTCAAATTCTAATTCATTCTATAATTTATAGCTGTTTGAACTTATACGATATTTGTTTGAGGTTTTCATAGAAGTAGCTCAGTACTTCTGGTTATTAAATTATGCAAAAGAATTTTTTTAAAAACTTCTCCATGCGTAGTTAAAAATCATTCAGTAAAAATCTTTTTGTAAAAAAATAGAACCGACTCCAAAAAACAACTACTATTCAAACAAACAAACAAAAAAAAAAAAAAAAAAAAAAAAAAAAAAGACGGTACGAAATGAAACTGTAAATTGCGCCTAAAAGTATAAAATAATTTCCTTCTCCAAGCGACCTATAACACTACAATTAATCATAACTTTTGAAGTCGGTGCAAAATTAAATAAAATTTAATTAGTTTTTAAAAGTTTGTTTTTAGATCAGTAGCAAAAAATGCTGTTGTCTCGAATGATCCATTTTCATGTTTCCCTTATTATTTTATCACTGTATACAATTGATCCATTAGTAGCATCTACATAGAACAGTGACATTCTTCACAATGCGGTGTTTATGTTTTTACGAATTTTGAGTTTCCTTTGCAACTTATTCATATAGCAGAACATCAGAAGACGTTCGACGGCAGTTTCACAAATCACAACTTCCAAGAAAAGTGACATAACTCAAACAATGGTTTATGTCCCTGAAAAATACATGAAATGCACCCAATGTAAACAAAAAAGTCACATCCCCATCTACAAAGTTATCCACTCGAGAGACAGTTATGCCACTTTTATTCTAGTCAAGTTATTTTTAAATTGGTTTTTCTCAAATGCTGCATTTTTAAGTTGTGTCATTTTTCTTGCCTTTATCGGATATGAACAAAAAACTATCTATTGAATGAACATACGTTAAGTTAAAAAGTCTTTACAAATGTAAAGAACGGATACACTGTATTCGTAACCAAAAATTCTGTTACGCATATACATTGAACTTTACAGTGAATACGTGTCACCGCTGCGCTGGACATTGCGAAGCGTATAGTTTAAAAAAAAGAGCAAAATATGCATTGCAGCTGACGGACAGAAGTTTCACACATCGATACTTATATACTGCTTTTACCAGTGTAGCTGCATGCGTTTAGCAGTTAGAGTGAGAACAGACTTTTGTGAGTATCCTGTAATTGTTTATATCTTAATGAAACCTATTTCAGGCCAAGATCATTACGACAACAAAAAAAGTATTAAAATTAAATCATCTCTTACGAAGTTATAAGCTAACAAATTTTAACAACAACGACAAAAAGAACAATGAGAAAAATGGTTTGTATTGAGAACCTCTTCCTTTATGAAGTCGGTTTAAAAGGTCTATGAGTTAGTCGATGTGACCGCTTACAATAACCATACTTTGAATTTTACATAGCATAAATGTCACCCGCAACGCTACAACCTATGCAATGTCGTTCAAGTGTGCACAAAATAGGAAATTGTGAACAAACAAATGCACGTTTTAAGCGTTCTGTTTTTAGCATTAATGTCTAAACTATCTTTTTGTACTAAATCGATGATGCTCTGCAATTTTATAATTCACTTTTTCCCCAGTCTTGAACCGTTTCCGAGATAGGAACGCTATTTCCACTGTTTTCCGTCAGGTGGCGCTGTAGGCGGTTGAATCGCGTTGCACATATACACTTTATTGTACCTACATACCATTTTTATGACTATAACTGCAGCTGTTCAGCAGTTAAAAGAGTTGGGACTGACTTTTTTGGGCACCCTGTATTTTCTTTTAATCGTAAAGATATTACAATGGGACCTATTTCAGACCAAGTCCTTTACAATAAAACAAAAGTATCAAAATCGGATTATCCGTTCAGAAGTTATGAGCTAACAAACAAAAACAAAAAACATACGCTTTGTATTGAGAACCTCTTCCTTTTTTAACTCGGTTAATTAGAGCAGCTCTTACGAAGTTATAAGCTTACAAACACCACCAACAACACATAGCTCGAATTAAGAACACCCTCCTTTCTAAAGTTGGTTGAAAACGACTTTGCGCTAATCGATGTGACCGCTTACAGTAACAGTACTTTGAACCACAGTGTATACTTGTCATCCGCTACGCTGCAAAGTGTGCAACGTAGTTAAAGTGTGCACAGTGTATGAAATTGCGAACAAACAACTGCACGTTTTAAGCGTTCTATTTTTAGCAATTATGTCTAAAAACTGTCTTTTCGTAGTAAATCGATGATGCTCTATAACTTCGTAATTAACTTTTCTCCCATCTTGAACCGTTTTTGAGATAGAAGCGCTAATTCCACTGTTTTTCACCAGATGGCGCTTTATTTTCTTTAGATTGTAAAGATATTACAATGGGATCTACTTCAGACCAAGATCTTTACGGCAAAACAAAAAGTATCAAGTAACTGTATTTTGAACTATATAGGGTATGTCTCACCAGCTACGCTACAACCTTGGCAATGTAGCTCAAGTGTGCATAGTGTAAGAAATTGCGAACAAACAGATGCACGTTTTTAGCATTGTATTTTTAGCATCAATGTCTAAACTATCTTTTCGTACTAAATTGATGATGCTCTGCAATTTTATAATTCACATTTCCCCCCTGTTTTGAACCGTTTCCGAGATAGTAATTCTGGCATGAATGTCTAAACAATCTTTTTGTACTAAATCGATGATACTCTTCAACTCTGTAATTCACCTTTTTCTCTAGAACCGTTTTCGAGATAGGAAAACTAACTCCAATATTTTCCACCAGGTGGCGCTACAAGCGGTTTAACCTTGTACTGCATGGCCAATTTGCTATACTTACATACCATTTTTATCACTATAGCTGCTGCCGTTTAACAGTTAAAAGAGTTGGGACTGATTTTTTGGAGCACCCTGTATTTTCTTTAGATCGTAAAGATATTACAATGGGACTTATTTCAGACCAAGTCCTTTTCAACAAAGCAAAAATTATCAAAATCGGAGTATCCGTTCTGAAGTTATGAGCTAAGAAACATAAAAAAAACATACGGTTTGAATTGAGAACCTTCCTTCTTTTTTGAAGTCGGTTAAAAATACTCGTTATATATTTAACATTTTTGCTTTCTGACTGCAGTATGCTCTGTCGAATGTAGTATGCAAAGTTTACGAAAATGCCTTTGCAATGTGTCTATTTAACTTACGTATTATAAGTGAAAAGTGGCAGTTTGTTTTGCAATTAAAATAAATAAATAAATAAAAATTATATCTCCATGTATATATATGGTAGCCTCGAGTACATGACACTTTGGTCCCGCCACTTTGGTCCCGCCGAATTGGTCCCGCCAATTTGGTCCCGAGGAAATCTTGGTCCCGCTGTTTTGGTCCCGATATCAGGAATAATCAAAGTATTATAGAAAAAAAGCGAAATTCTTTTTCATATTTCGAATTCTTGTCATTTGACTTGAAAACAAGAGGGTATGAAAAGTCAAAATTATTATTATTATTACTATTTTGCAACAGAAAATTGTAGTAACAAATAAAACAAAAAACGTCTACAAATTTGAGATTTCGATTTTTTCTTTGTATGATAAAGGAAAAAAGACAGCAAATACATGAGGGAACTTCAGGCAAAAGAGAACTTAAACGAATTTTTACAATTAGAGAGTTAAATATCTACAACCTTTCTCGAAAATGGTGTAACTATAGGACACATTGAACAGAAAATTTATTATTTCGGAGTGAAATTTGAATGATAAAGGATATTAGATATCAGCGGAGTTCTAAGCATTGTTAATTTATCAAAGTCCTGAAAATTTTAGTTTAAGTAAAATACAAGGTTTTTAAAATAAAACACTGTAATGCGGCTTTTACATATCACATTCAAATTTAGAGTATTCGAATACAAAATTTATAGGAAATCGATGCTTTATCCAAGCATTCTCTAAATGTTAGAATTTAATAAGGAAAGAAGATACGAGGAACCTAAATAATCATCTAGGGATTTAATTTGTACAGATCTGCTAAACTTGAGTCATTTTTTTCTCTGTCAATCAGGATACATTTGTCAAACACAGAAAATAGTTGTACATTACACAGAATTGTAAAAGCAATTTTCCTTCCTTATAATCCCTCACAATATTGTTTAAAAAAATTTCGATTAGACTCTCTTTTTTTTAAATGCACTGAAGCAAAACAGCGAAATTCCTTTTAATTGTCTGTTGGAGAAACAGGTGTGAAACGAATCTCTAAGTGGTTCAGGGATTTCAATGTGGGCATTGTTTTTATTCACAGAGTCATATCAGACAGATATATTTAATTATTATTATTATTATTATATTTTTTTAAACATAATTTAAACTAAAAAGATAAAATACTGTGCATCAACATTTTCTAAACTTTGATGCTTGCAATGTGTACAGTTGATTAAATATTGGACTACTTACATTTTTTCATTTTTAAAATGAAATCATTGTAATTTAAAGAAAAGTAATTTATATCCATATATACATGGTTAACATAATTAAATATCACGGAAAAAAAACATGCATTTTTTAAATTATTATTAATGTAACACAGATTTTGAAATAAATTCCTCTTAGATTAATGGTAAAAATTAAATCACAATCAAATCGAATGAAACGCATCTCTCTCTCTCTCTCTCTCTCTCTCTCTCTCTAACACACACACATGTGGTGTGTGTGTGTGTGATTTTTTTTTACCATTAATCTAAGAGGAATTTATTTCACAATCTGTGTTACATTAATAATAATAAAAAATGCATGTTTGTTTGTCCTCCGTGATATTTAATTATGTTAAATATCATTATGTTACATTATTCATTTACATATGAATAAATTCATATGTAAATTCAAAAACTTCATAAATGGTCACAATCTTATGCTTATGAAGGTGTATGATGGGAGCAGGTCAGTAATTAGTTCTTTGAAAGAAACAGAATTTTGTCACTAAAAACAAATCATATTTGATATCCTAAGGTTTTCTTTCTTTCTTTTTCCCCCTTTTTTTAACAAAATTTTTCTGTATTTTATTATTTTTAAATTAATTCAGACTTTATCAATAAATATATTCAAATGGGGATTTTTTTTTATTAAGAAGGTACTGTTGTTATTGTTAGCAATACTTTTAAAATCATAAAATTTTGTCACTAATAGTAAATTAAAAATCAAATTACAATTAAAGTAAGTTAAATGGAAATCAAATGAAAAAAAAAAAAAAAAAAAAAAAATCTCAATTAAAAAAAAAAAAAAAAAGAAAAAGAAAAAGAAAAAGAGAGAGAGAGAGAGAGAAAAGAAAAGAAATTGCAATTGCATAAAAAAAAAAGTTTATTTACGATTTTAAACATATAAAGCTACAAATTTAATTAAATAAACAAAAAAACCTTACTTTAGCTTTATCGATGTGACACTTTTTGTCGAAGTACTTTCTTATTAGGGGGCCCCGCCTCATCGTCATCGTCGGTCACTCCATTCTGCGCGCGAAACAAAAAATCGAAAACTTTTTCGAAACTTTTTCGAAAGTGCATAGTTGTGACTGTTATAGTTCGCGATTTTTTCGGTATTTTTAAAATCTATTTCGATATTTTCATTTTTATATGTTTGTGCTAGCGCGGTGCCGTATTTGCCAAATTTTACATCGTTAGGCAAATACGGCACCGCGCTAGGAGAAACATATAAAAATGAAAATATCGAAATAGATTTTAAAAATACCGAAAAAATCGCGAACTATAACAGTCACAACTATGCACTTTTTCGAGAAACCATTGAAATTATCACCCAACCGAACGCATGCAACCTGGACCAACTAACAACAAGTATAGACGCCACCTGGCGCCATATCCTAAAAAAGAGAAAAGAAGTTAAAACACCTGCAGAAAATCTTCAGAAGCGCACAGAATGGAGTGACCGACGATGACGATGAGGGAGGGCCCCCTAATAAGAAAGTACTTCGCCAAAAAGTGTCACATCGATAAAGCTAAAGTAAGGTTTTTTTGTTTATTTAATTAAAAAAAAGTTTAATTAAATGTTCGTAAAAAATCAGAAGAAAATTCTCCGAATCTCAATGGCTAGGATGCAATCATAATGTCGAAAGTTTATGTATTTACCTATAAGATATTCCTTAATTAAAGATATTCTAAGAGCACTTCATTTTTCCCGTATCAACAAATAGGCTATCATATTAAAAAACTGATATATATTTAAAAAATAGCAAAAAATTAGCAGGACTCAAATATCTCGGGACCAAAATGGCCAGAGACCAAAATTTCCCCGGGACCAAAACGGCAGGACCAAAATGGCGGGGCCAAAGTGGCGGGACCAAAACGGGACCAAAGTGTCCTGCTTCGGGTAGCCTCATCCTTATAAAAATTTATACAGATACAATGTAATCCACATAATCACATGCTACAGCCATCACTGCAAATAAAGCAATTTTAAAAGTACGACAAAAAGAAAAACAAAGTCTGAAAAAGTATTTAAAACACGTAAATATCTGAAAAAAAAAATGATTAGACATAATAAGTATTTTCATTTAAGAACCTTTTTGTACCTTAATAAACTGGTGGTGGTAATGAACTAATGTAAAATGTCTTAATACAAAAATATCTCTTAAAATCAGACATTCAAAATATCTTAAAAGATTTCTCATTGCGTCATTCGTTATTTAAGAGAGTAGTGGCTTCATCTACAGTT
This sequence comes from Salticus scenicus, assembly GCA_963930645.1. Classification (NCBI taxonomy): domain Eukaryota; kingdom Metazoa; phylum Arthropoda; class Arachnida; order Araneae; family Salticidae; genus Salticus; species Salticus scenicus. The sequence continues at coordinate 290,946,530 of OZ005657.1, read as the reverse complement.
AATTATATTAAGATGAAGTTAAAAAAAAAAAAAATGCACAGAAAGTAATAATTTTATTAAATTAAAAGAATTTTAACCTTCCAGCGAAAAAAAAAATATTTCCTAAAATTGAAATTATAATAAATAATTACAAGATAAAAAGATCTTTTTATATACCATGTTTTTAAATTTTCTGTTCAATCATATAAACGCTACCGAAGGCAGCAGAAACCCGGAGCAATTGGATAATTTTTTTAAAAAATTCATTGCTCTCGTATTTTGAGCTATTATAAAAGTTTCAAATGTCTAACTAGTCGGAAAGTTAGTGAAAAATCGATTGCAAGCTTTGTACTGGTAACGCTGCCGAAGGCAGCAGGAACCCGGAGTAGTTGGTTAAAAATATTAAAAAAATGCATTTTCACCGTGTTCTGAACTATTCTGAAAGTTCCCAATGTCCAGCTAGTCGGGAAGTTAGTTAAATAAATTTCCCGTTGAATCATATAAACGCTGCCGAAGGCAGTGGGGACCTGAAACAGTTGACTAAAAGTATTAAAAAAATGTATTGTCACCGTGTTTTGAGCTATCCTGAAAGTTTCAAACGTCTAGCTAGTCGGAAATTTTCGAAAAAATCGATTGCAATCCCTTTACTGATAACGCTGCCGAAGGCAGCGGGAACACGAAACAGTTGGCTAAAGGTATTAAAAATATGCATTTTAACCTTATTCTGAACTATTCTGAAAGTTTCAAATGTCTAGCTAGTCGGGAAGTTAGTTAAATAAATTTTCTGCCGAATCATATAAACGCTGCCGAAGGCAGCGGAACTTGAAGCAGTTGACTAAAGTTATTAGAAAAATGTATTGTCACCGTGTAGTGAGCTGTCCTGAAAGTTTCAAATGTCTAGCTAGTCGGAAAGTTAGGAAAAAATCGATTGCAATCCATTTACTGATAACGCTGCCGAAGGCAGCGGGAACACGAAACAGTTGGCTAAAGGTATTAAAAATATGCATTTTAACCTTATTCTGAACTATTCTGAAAGTTTCAAATGTCTAGCTAGTCGGGAAGTTAGTTAAATAAATTTTCTGCCGAATCATATAAACGCTGCCGAAGGCAGCGGAACCTGAAGCAGTTGACTAAAATTATTAGAATAATGTATTGTCACCGTGTTGTGAGCTGTCCTGAAAATTTCAAATATCTGGCTAGTCGGGAAGTTAGTTAAAAGTCGATTGCAAGATTTGTCCCTCACAAACAAACAAACAAACAAACAAGAATCGAAGTTAATAAAAACATGGTAAAATATCAAAGATTTGAATCTCTTTTTATAGCGGAAAAAAAAAAAAAAAAAAAAAAAAAAAAACTTGAGAACTTTTAAAAACATCCTGTTATCCGATTATTTAATCACATTATCCAGACATCGAGGGATGGAATTTTCACATATTTATAACATTCAGAAATTGAATTCTATTAGGTTTATTCGATAATATATATCCTTAAAAAATTACATAGTTATATTGTTTCTAACAAGTGTAATTTTTTTCTAAAAAATAGTTTTCAACTCAAAAATAAAATTAAAAATCTTACTGATATTACTGGTATAAAAACTTTTGATTTCAATGATCTTTTTAATAATATTGATTTTAAAGATATGTTTGATATTATAAATAAACTTTTTGTAGAAAATTTGCAGTATTTAAATCTAAATGTTAGCATAACTCCTTCAGCCTTTAAAACTCTGACTAGGTTTATCCTCTTCCATAACTATATTTTATTCAATAATTATTTATATAAACAACGTTTTTTATTGCCACAAGGTGGAATTGCTTCTAGCATATTAGCTGATCTATACTTATATTATTATGAGCGTGACATTGAGTGTACTAACTTTAAATTACTACGATACATAGATGATATAATTATATTATATTTGGATAAAAATCGCACCAAACTAGACTTACCTGTCAAATATCCTGAAAATCTGTCTCTAAGTTGTACTGATTTGGATTCTAGTGTCATTAATTTCTTAGATTTAAAAATTATTCTTAATAGTAATGGACAATTAGAATTTGACTTATACGATAAAAAGAAAGATTTCCCCTTTAAGGTAAATTTTTTCACTAACTTTAAAACATGCTTACATAAATCTGTATTTGTCAATATTCTTCTTAATTTTAATCTAAGGATCAAATATTTAGTGTCTGACAAACATCAAAAATTACAATTTCGATTCTTTAAAAATTTAGCATTAATTAATGGCTATCCCAAACACTTAATAAAAAAATTCTTTTAATTATTTATTTAATTATTATTATTATTTTTTTTTTCTCCGCATACATTTTATTCAAATTTAAATTTACGTCTAAATATTAGGTATTATTTTTTGGTTTTCAATCAAATACATTGATTATTTGAATCCTAAATTTATTTGATTGTATTTTTCCATTATTTTCATCTAATTACTCCAGATGGCAGCACTATTCATGATTCAATATTAGGAATCATCATCTGATTATTTCAGGATTTGAATCCTTACCCTACATGAATTCCACTGTGAATCCTAAAAATTACTCTATGGTCCATGCTATTTTGAACTAATTAACTGTGATTCTAACTGCTAACTGATTGTTACATTTTTACATGTGCGACGTTTATTGCTTCAATTTCATTTTGAAAGGTTAAAGTAATCTTATTCTTCTACAAATTTATGGGTTTTTTATTTTAATCTTACATTTAAATGGTTATGGTTTTTCATATTTAGGTAAAGGTTTTATTATGATTATTGTTTTATTATGATCTTTCTTCTTTCTTCTTTTTTCTGTTTTGACTATGTATATTTCTTTTTTGAGTTGTGTTCATATCAAATATTTTATTCAGTAAGTTGAATTTTTGTATCTTTGTATTTTTATTTTAATCTTAATTTTATTTTTATCTTCTTCTTTAATGGATTGTCTATGGATGTTTCGGGCCTGCGAACAAAGAAATTCTTAGCTTTTGCTTTCTTTGTTACAGAAAAACATCCATATTTTAGCATATTTGCATTCTACCAGGCCCTTGACAACGTTAGAATGCAAATATTGCTTTTTTTCTAATTCCAACTTCCAATATTTATTTCGATTTTTCTTTAATTATTCTTTGATTTGATATGGGTAGTCTCAGCTTATGATCCGAGGAATTGTTTTGATACTGATGTTGAGTCATCTTTAAATTTCATAAAAACATTTTTGCACTGATTATATTAATGTATTTCAATATATATATATATATTTATTTATTAAGGCACAGTTTCTGTTTTATATGTATATTTGAACTCTTCAAACAGCGCTTTCTCAGTTTGCATTTTTTTTTTTTTAATTCGTTATTTTCAAAATGCTCAGCTGATATTTAAGAAAAAATAATCGATCTTTAAAAGAATTAGAAAATGGATATTGTAATATCTCTGAAGAAAAAACATGAAAAGGAATGTATTTTTTTTTTTTTTTACATAGACAAACACTTTTTTTAACACTTTCCAACAAGGTTGAAAAGTGTTAATGACTTCGGTTTGTCTGTCTGTTTGTCCGTGCTCTAACTCCCGTAAATATTTATGGAATTTCTTGAAACTGATATATGTTATTCAAGTCCACTATCGGATGTTCCCTATTGAAAATGGAGTTTATACCTCTACTGGTTTGCGTACAGGGACACCCGAAAGTATTTCAAAGCATTGTGTTCTATGAAAGGTATTTCTATAAACCATATTTTCTGTACACATATCTTAATGAAATTGAAATACGTTATTCAAGTTCATTATTGGATGTTTCTTGTAGAAAATAGAGTAAATATCCCCACTGCTTTATGTACAGTGTCACTCAAAAGTATTCCAAAACATTGCGTTCTATGAGAGATATTTCTGTAAATCAAATTTTAATATCTTTACTTTCTACGAAGTTTTATGAAATTGAAATATATTATTTGTGTGCACAAAAATATGCTTTGCATAGAATATAGCATGATTAGCATTATATTTACAGGGTGACACAAAAATATGCTTTGCATAGAATATAGCATGATTAGCATTATATTTACAGGGTGACACAAAAATATTCATTCATATTAAATGCTATTAATAAAAATTTGCTAGGTTTGTACTTTCGTTTACATTCAGCGTTTTTAACACTTTCTAACATTTGGGAAGTGTGAATATAATTTCAAATTGTGTACATGTCCGTCTGTCTGTCTGTCTGCCTGTGCTTTAACTCCCGTAAATATTTATGCAATTTTTGTAAACTGATACATGTTATTCAATTTCACTATCGGGCGTTCCCTATTGAAAATGAAGTTTATGCCTCTATTGGTTTGTGTACAGGGATACCCAAAAATATTCGAAAGCTTTGTTTTCTATGAGAGGAGTTTCTATAAAACTTTTTTTAATACCTTTACTGTATAGAAACTTTAATGAAATTTTAATATGTTATTCAAGTTCCCTTTCGGATGTTTCCTATGTAAAATCGAGTACATTTCTAGCTTTTTTGTGTACAGGGGCACTTAAAAGTATTCCAAAACATTGCATTCTGTGAGAGTTATTTTTATAAACCAAATTTAAATAGTTTTACAATGCACAAAGCTTATTGCAATTGAAATAAATCATTCGTATGCACAAAAGAGTGCCTTCTATATAATATAGTATGATTAGCATTAGATTTACAGGACCACACAAAAATATTCAGTTTCATTAAAAGCTATTAAGAAAAATTTGCTGGAATCGCACTTTTGTTTACATGAGCGTTTTAACACTTTCTTTTGATTTTAGTGGGAATATTATTTCAATTTGTGCATCTGTCTGTCTGATCATCTACCTTTCTATCTGTTTGTTTCCGGCTCCTAGCGTCGGTAAATGTTTTTAGAATTTTTTAAAAATAATGCAATCAAGTTCACTATGGAATATTCCCTATTTAAAATGACATTAATAGATCGTGTGCAACTAGTTTGTTTACAGAGACAACAAGAGCAAAAAAAAAAGTCATTAAGTTTTAGGACAGAATTTTTTAAAAGTTATATTTAATATATTTGTATTGTAAAAATCATAAAAACATTCACATGCATTTTTAATATTCTAAAATAATTTTTTGTATAGAATATGATACGATTAACTTTTTCAGATTAAAAGCTATTCGATACAACAATTACGTACAGTTGGAAAGTGTTACTAATCAATGCATGCTGCATGATTTTTCTTTCTTCCCCCCCCCCTCAAAAACTAAAAAATAAATTTCAAAATCTATCACCAACATTTTTTTTTTTTTTTAAAGTAGCATTTTTCTTCTCTTTTCCATAAGTTGTCGTGTCTCTTCCGAAATTAGTCTTCAGTATCCTCAAGCAGCAAAAATCTGTCCCGTGCTTCAAGCTGGAACTTTTGATTTTTAGCTTTTAGAAGCTGTGGTTGAATTCTCTTGTTTCGAATTTGCACCAGTTTCTGTCTTTCTAATGCAACCTGGAACTTTACTTTGCAACGTACCTCAGACTGTGATCACTACCAGAGTTAAATCTATTCATCACGGAACAATCAGTAACAGTGTATTTCTTGGTAGTTACAAACATATACACACACACACATATATATATGTAAAAGGAAACGAAAAAAAAAAAAAAAAAAGTGAAATTGATGAAAGTAAATAAAATCAAATTCAAGGTAAGTTTTAAATGATTTCTATTTTACTAAAATAAAAATAATGAATTTAATTATTATTAAAAAGGCTCACTTCAATAATAGAAGATTTTTAATTTAATATTCGGGGTTGATATCAAAATTAATTTTTTCTACTTACTTAGAAAATGTGCGTCTGGCAAATTTATTTGTGTGCGTTTGGTAGGTGAATGGCATGTGGATAAAAGATATTTTTTCTTACTTCTTTATATGATATTGTAAGTAAAGGAATTGTTAAAATTTCTTCGTTTCCTTTTAAAAATTGGGTCTTGTCGCAAGATAAGAACATGTATTTCTGGCATAATTTAGCTGTACAATTTTCCGAAATCTTGCGATTTAGCATCTCTTTATGAGGGAAATATTCCATGTTCAAGGAATCCTTCTATTTTTTAGCATTTTCAATTGCAGTTTCTAATTTCAGATACTTTTGCTGCATATTTTTATAAACCTCTTGGTTCCTGATGGATAACTTTCTTGATATTCGAAAAAAAAAAAAAAAAAATCTTACTTTGTAAGCTTGCCTGTATTCGTTCTAATAAGTAATCATTAGTGTAAGCAATTATTTTAAATTTATCACCAAAAATGGCTTTAATTGATTAATTAAATGAAAGTAAATGAAAATCATAAGTAAAAAATAAGTGCTAACATTTAACTTAATTTAAATTATTATTTGAATATTGTTGGTTTTAACAGTGTATCTCTTAAATGTTAAATTTTATAACGATCTAAAATTTTCATATATATGTATATACCGTGCTTTATATTTTATGTTTTATTTTACTAGTAAACACTTTATTTTTTAATTTTATTATCATTGTATACTTTCTTTTCAAGTAAATATTTTATAAATCATGCCTAATTATACATTTTGTGCATTGCTGCTTTCATGCGCTTATGTCTATTGTTTTTCGTTTGAGAAATGATATTCATTAAATATTTCCATCTATTTTCAATAATTGTCTCCAACAATTGTACCATTTTTTTTTTTTTTTTTTTTTTTTTTTTTGTTTAATTACTGTATTCCCCTACAAAGCGTATTTATTTTTCACGATTTAACTCCAGAAATGTTTGTTTTACTAAAAAAAAAAAAAAAAAAAGAGAGAGAAAGAAAGGAAAAAGAAAAGAAGAATTTTCCTTTTTTGCTATCTCTCAAATTTTAGCGATTTGGACGACATACATTTTTTTTTTTTTTTATAACAGTATTTCTGAGTATATAGCTTCGTGTAAAGTCGTAGAAATCTTAAAATTACGAAACAGAAAAATTTTCTCTACTATATTTATATAAAATATTTAAAGGCGAAAACATTTTGTGATTATATTAGTAAGTATAAAAATATATATATATATATATATAATTAATTTAACTTGACATAAGTATTAATATTCAAATATATTTTAAATAAATAATTCATTTAGTTGAATTATATAAATTATTATATTTAAATTTAACATAGTTTTTTTTTTTTTTTTTTTTTTTTTTTTTTAAAGGGGTGGGGGAGAATATTTTTATTTGTTTTCTATAAAAACTTCTTTTCTTCAAGAATTTTTTTCTTCCCATTTTGTGAATTTGTTTATGTGAATTTGCCATGATAATCTAATATGTGTTAAATACAAATATCCAATTATTTAACAGATTCCCAAAAATACTGATATAAAAATAAAATTTAAGGAACCTTTATTGATTTCCTGATTAAGAAAAACGGAAGAAATAATATGAGGAAATATTTTATTAGGATTATCAATAAAATAACTATCAACATTAAAAACATGTATATTACAGCCTCACAAGAAGCCTATATTTTTCTTTGATATTCAAATACACTTGAAAACCGGAACTACCCTTGTGAATTATATGGTAGCATAAGGGTATGACTAAATATTGATTGTGCGCACAGAATAACATTAAATAAATTGTGCATCTCTAAGCTATCAGCCGATGTTTCGGGGAGGGAGAAGGCTTACCCCAGTGAAATATTAGATTTATAGGACAATAGAAGTATGGACATAATGTTATGCAGGATAAAAAACGTAATCTGCTAAATTTGGCTGGGGAAAAATAATCAAAGCTATAAGAAGCATAAGCATGAGATGAGCTAAGGCCAAAATATATCGACTTTTCGCTTGGGTGAAACTATGTTCTAACATTCAGAAGCTGAAAAATCATCAACGTATCATCTACATTGTAAAGTATTTCTTTAAATTTACTGAAATGTTTATCCAGATTCTCTGTAAGTTTAGAAAAATTCTTTGTTAAATGTAAATAATCGAGATTCTCAGTATTTATTCTATATTTTTACATATTTTCATTATTTAATTTATCAATAAAAATTAAAAATGAATGTTTCTACTTTAGAAATAAACATTCTAAAAGGCAAATATATTTGCGCCAACAATTAATTAAATTAATATTAGTAAAAAAAAAAAAAAAAAAATGCATGTGTAATATCAATTTTTAACACCTCCATTTATTTTATCACGTTTTTATTAAATCGCTTTCTTGTTTGTTTCTCCAGAACAAATTTTACAATCAATTTTTAACTAATTTACTGACTAGCTAGACATTTGAAACTTTTAGAACAGCTCACAACAGGATGACAATGTATTCTTTTAATACTTTTGTTCAATTAATAAATGATTGAAAATTTCTTATATTCGCTCTCTTTATTACGCATTTGATCATTTTCTTTCAAGTTGATGGGATAATTCATCAAAATAAATAAATAAATAAAATAAAATAAATAAATAAATAAATGAACAAAATAAATAAATAAATAAAAATAAATAAATAAAATAAAAGTAAAAAGTAAATAAATAAAAAAAATAAAAAGGTATTTATTTATACATTGAATGGTCAAGTTTATATGATTCAACAGAAAATTTAAAAACGTGGTACATAAAAAGCTCTTTTTTATCTCGTAATTATTTTTTCTGTATTTTACCTGAGACTTAAGATACCAATAGTTTTCTGCCAATATTTTTAACAGTGTATATTATATTATGCATCAGCTTGTACTATGTTCCAACATTCAGAAGCTAAATAATCATCAATTTTATTCAGTTTTAAAAATCAGAGGAATTGACAAAATAATTCAAATTATTTCCATTTAGTTCTGTGAGATATTAAGAAATAAATTTCAGATATTCTTTTCTTTTTTATTTCTTTTTTATTTTAAGGGTATTGCTTAATTTAATTATTTAAATTTTTAAAAAAGTATATAAAACGTTTGCTTGTTTTATTTATTTATTTATTTTTTCTTATAGGAAATTTCTATAGGACAAAATGAATTTCTACTGAAAGAAAAAAAAAAAAAAAAAAAAAAAAAAATCCATGTATTTAATAATCGTAAATTACCGTTTTTATTTTTTTTTTCTTATTTAGGGACACAGTTCACTCATAATTGTTAAGTTCTGCAAATTTTAATACCACAATTTATGAGTAAAACTTTTTACCTTATTTAAACCAGAAAAGAACTACTACAAAAATCTATAAAAAATATCTGTAAAAAAAAACTACTGGTATCCAAAAATCGTAGTGCTCGGTAGCTATGTATACTCTATTTAAAGTGACAAACAAAATTAAGGACATCCGATATCGAATTTCTAATGTCATGTTCATTAATATTTCATTCATAGTTTTATATTTATTTATTTTTAATACTAATTTTTTGAAGACATACTTGTTGAATCTTGCCTTTGTCTTGCGAATTTCGTTAACTACTGACATTGAATTTTACCACCATGGGTTTTATTTGTGCTAATCTCGTAAGAGAAAAGGCAAAGAGTGTTCTATGTTTATCTGTGCTTGATCGGCAGTGTGTCATATGAGTTCGTGTTTTTAATAATTGTGCGATACCGAAATGAATTTTACGTGTAAATAAACTTTCGAATGTAGTACGCTAGAGATTTTAATTTATAGTGAAGATGCGTTTTTATTAAATATTAATCAATAAAGTTCATTATTTCAAGTGTAAATATAGTATGATTTTCTTTTCTTTTCTTTCTTTTTGCGCATAATGAAATATAAAATTAGAATTTGAAAAGTATTTTTAAATTATATCCACAAAAATATTTAGCAGAAATGATGTTTTGAGTCTTTTTTGCAGGTTAATGCAAAATTTTCGCATGTTGTGTTTGAGTTACGAATTATAAAGGAACATCTGACCAAACACTTGAAAAGGCTATTGTTATTCACTAAATTATTATTATATCTGAACTTTTAATAAATCTAATACTTGTCTCATTTATTCAATAAAATATTTATATGGTAGCGTTATTCGAATACAATAATTATAAACATTACGGAAACTCTAAATGATAGCACGTGAATTTTTTCGCTCCTTTTTTATTTTATTTTGCTATCGATATTTACCCATATTTATTGTAACAGATCTAGTTAACGAAAAATTTAAATAGTTTATATGTAGTGCGCTTTAAAAAATTATATCCACTTTCTCGTGTAAGTCTAAGCATGCCTATTGGAGATTTGAATGCTCAAGACAATTTGGATATGAAAAGATTTGGTGTTTTCCATTTCTTTAATCATATAGACTATCATTTTTTAAATATAGTTTTGATATTTACATTGATTCTAATTTTTTTTTATGCTTAAAAATATTCCTACTTACAACTTATATGTAGTCGAAAAAAATAAATTGGAGCCTACATTTTTGTAATAACATACGAAGTGGAACAATTCTATATACTATAAAATTTCTGCTTTTTAGAATTTATGATTTTCTTTTTCTATTTTCTTTCTTTTTGTTATTATTATTTTTTTTCCTGCATTTATTATTTTTTAATTTAAAAGAATGCGTTTTTTCTTTTTTAAATATCCACTCCCAATAAAAAAATATTTGTTTACAAATACCTTACAACAATGTCATTTAAGTGCAACTATTATTATTAACAATATAATTGTAGTTATAATTAAGTGCAATCTCTCCTACGCATGTGCGCAATCACTATAAGGAAATCCCTCGTCAGAGGTTGTGTAAAATAGTTCTCTTGTTTTTATTACAACTGTTGTTTTATATTACAGTAGAACAACAAAATAGTAATGGAAATGCATAGAGGAAGGCTCAATTCAATATTATGCACCCATAGTTTAGTAAACAATTAAAATTTGGACTTTTTTATATTGTTCAGTTGAATTGTGTACAAACTCGCCTAGCTTTACCTTATAACTGACGCTTTTACATAACACAGGTGCCAACTTGGACGATTTCTTAACACCACTATTACTTTGTAAAAAATTGACCTTGTTTAATCGCAGAAGACTGTTAAAGCAATAATTAAAGATTTATATTAAAAATTTCCGGTAGCAAAAATACGTACAAGTTGGCAGCTATGACATTTATACAAAAAGTGAAGCATCTTATTAGTTTTAGTTTCTGTTTTTTTAGTGCTGGATTTTAAAGAAATACTCGATTTTATTTATAAGCAGTGATCTGAATCAGAAATGCAATAAAACTGAAAATAAATACAATAAATTGTTATTAATATACTATATATGTGTTTTATTTTACTTAACCAAACACGTATTATTTTTTCCTTCTGAATGACCTTAAAAATAATTTGTAAAGCATATATTATTCTGCATTTTGTGCGAGTGTGCTCTTCTCTATTTTAAGAAAGAGAGTGCTTTCGGAGAATATTTTCAAAATGATTTACTAAAAAGGAAAAATTAAATATTTTGTATTGTTTCACCCAGAAACAAAATCCGTTCTTATTATACACTTAGTAAATCCAAAATCAAATTAAAACATTATAGTAATTGATCCGAAAAGTAGTAATTTAAAATTACTGATGAACACTAGTGGTTGATATATTTTGGGTGCAGATTTACATTTAATTTTGAAGGCATAAATTTAATATATCATTCATCATAATAAATTTATCATTTATGTTAGTATAGAAAGAGATTTTAATCATTACATGTTAAGAAAAAAAAGTTGACAATTTTATTTATTTATTTTTTCCTTTCAAGTTTTTATAATTTCATGCAATCATCTATATGAAAGTTTTCTCCGTTTTACCTTGAGACAAAATAAATTTAAAATTTGGGAGGAAAAGAAAAATCTCGAGCTTTGATGACATCATTTATCAAACATTATTTCGCTTTGAGTCGTCAAAACCTAAGGCTGTGATTGCAAAGCACGAGTGAGCGGTGTTTTTAAATTAATAGTACGAGCAAATGTGATTGAAGAAAAGTGAGCAAATGTCATTGAAGCTTGAAATATTTTTTAAGCAGTTGGAGATTCCGAAGTTTGATTAGGTTGGTTGACTTGATCGATAATATTTATTATGCAATAGGCTTCTCTGATAACATAACAGCGATATGAAATGAGAAATGGTCCTCCTAGTTTTAAACAAAGATTTTGTCTCATGTATTATTCACCCGATAAAAAAAAAGTTTTAAATTATCAATTTTTGAAAGTAAAATACTGACAAGGAAGGTTTCCATAGGTACATACGCAAAAAATTTTGAAAAAATTACAGAATATTCCCGTAATGAGGTTATGTTTATAAAAAAAAAAAATCGGTAGAATCGCTATATATCGTCCGTAAAAAAACATTGAAAATGTCCGATTCTTGGCTATTTATCGCTTGTTGGCGACACAGTGAAATTTGTTGCAAAACGGTTTTTTGATAAATACTCATTATAGAAAACTGTTCAAAATACTTTTCAAATTAAACTAGTTTAAGAAAGTTTACTTTAAATAAATTAGAATTACAATTTTGTCAAAATATTTATAAGTAAACCTAACGATCAAATTATATAACTTTTAGTTTAACGTGAAATACCTAAACTAAGCTTAATTTTCACTTGAGATTTAAATATTATAGCTTAAAGTAAAACAGTAAGCAAATTTATTTATATTGCATAATAAATTAAAAAGAACGTACAAAACACTTTGGAAATGAAACAATGGTAAACGGCAATTACTTATCACTGCGCTATTTTGTGTTTTCGAAGAATACCGATTTCCCAACCGATAATTTAGAAGAAAATTATTTAAACTGATAGAAATTATTTCAAACTTAATTTTAAATTTTAAATTTCAGTATATATTACACATTAGTATTGAAAATTTACAACTATTTTTATTATAATTTAGTTTTTATTACACTGATTAGATAACATAATTACCAAATAATTGTTTTAATCCAACGCACTAAATTAATTTAAATAACTTTTACTTAAAAAAATACATTTGTATAACTGCAATTTTTGAACCTGCCCTTTTTGCTAATTTATTCAAACTTTAATCCAAATTTTAATGGAAAATTATAATAAATTGAAAATTTTAAGCTCTTAATGAATTTAAATAATAATCATAAATTAGAAAGGGAAGTAGAATATATCTTTGGATTAGCAAAAATGCACAAAAATAAATTTGCTTGTATGAGCATTCATTTGAAATTGAAAGATTCTTCATTAAAAGATGTGATTCTACCCCCTCCCCCAAGAAAAAAGATTTTTACTTCTTTCCTATTTTTTCTCGATTGGTTAAATTTTCTGTCTGTTTCTCCCAATGATACAGTTCACATAATTCTTTTCTTACATATTTAAACTTCATTTAGACACTTTTGAAACTGCGACATGAATTTCTAGAATTCACATTATGGCAGTAATTTACCGTCTTCTTCTTATAGTCCCATGATATATATATTTTTACTTTGATGTTTCACATCTTTAAGAGGCAATCCGGTAGTATACTCATTTTCATCAGAATTTTACTATATTTCATTAGACGAAGGATATGCATCATCAGGAATGCCTTCAAATTTTTCATACACTGTAAAAAAATGTTGTAATTTTTCCTGCACTTTCTGCTGTTTTTTCCCAAGCACTGGCACTATTAAATAAATATACAGCACCTAATTTTGTAAAAATTTATTTCTACCGCTCGTAACCAATAGCAACGTGACTTCCTTTGGACTTTAGACGGAATTTTGCGGTTTGTAGCAGATGTTCTATATCTGAACTGGCGGCGAGGTAAGCCGTGATATTCGATATACAAGGCCACTTCTTTCCCCCCTACCCTACTGACAAAGATACTGACTTCATCAAACTTCGGGTAAAAGTCAGCTCGATTCAGTCAGAGATCAGAATCTCAGAATAGCGTGTAGTTTCAAAACTGCTACACGTGCAAATGGAATATATTTTAATTTTCAGTGGAATTAAAAGAAAAGAAAAGAAAAAAAAAAAAAAAAATATATATATATATATATATTGTATGCACACTTTTTAAAGATGCTTCAAAGGGCTATTTAAAATTAAAGGATTATTTCCGAATGACAACAGCAAAGTAAGTTTATTTTTATTTTTCTTTTATAACTGATCACAAATGTTTTCTTAACTTATCGATAGAACTTAAAATTTAGGGATTTGTTTAATATATTTTTAATCATTAATAACGTAACATTTAAAAATAAATAAATAATATATATATTTTTCATTATCTATATATTCATACTACAAATAAGCAACTTGTTTATCATTTAAATATACTTTTTGTTTTTTGATAGGATAAAATGTAATACTTTCATAAATATATTTAGTTAGTTCATACTGAAGTTTTGCATATATACGTATGTATATAAATAATACTACAAACGAATAAATTTCATTCGATTTTTGTATTAAGTTTTTACTAAAATATATATTTAACTAAAAATTCATAAAGATTTGTAAGACTATTATGTGTAGAATACGTATTATAAATAAGCAAATTATTGTTGAATCATAATTATTTTACTTTAATTATCCACAATATAATTAAAATTAATATTTTTATCAGCATTTTTCGAACAATTTATAATGTATAATTTATTATTATTATTTTTTTTTTTTTCGTTTTTAATACTTCTACCAAAAAATAAATAAATAAATAAAAATAAATAAATAAATAAAAGCTACTAATAAACAAATTGTATCTATTTTTATTTTATTTCTTTACATATTGTGTAATATTGTGTAATGTAGTTTTCCCTTTATTCTTTTGTTTAATAATTACATATATAAATTACAGCACATAAGCAACATGCCTATGATATTTTTTTAAACAACAATTTATTCAAATATGAATGTACATTAATTAAAACTGCAGTTGTAAAGTAATATTTTTTCGAATAATTTAAGTTAAATTTTTGCAAAATATACACAAATTTTACTTTCTGCATAATTCACATTTTATGAGAAAAATTCTGAAAGTGAATTATTTAAAATATACTGGTAATTTTAAGTAAATCATGGATATTATATTATAATAATGAATTGTAATATTATATATCGTATTTTAATAATACAATTAAATGTTTTAGGCATCAGTAAGTTGCTTTTGATCAAACATTAGGAAAAATACATGAATAAATCAACAAACAACAAGAGCTTAAAAGTTCTATATTTATTTTATTTTATTTATTTTTATGTTACATTATTAAAGATTAAAAATATTTTAAACTAATTCCTAAATTTTTAAATTTATAAGTAAATTGATTATTTTTTGTGTCTTATATGTAACTGTTATTAATGTGTATATAACATAAAAAAATTCTGTCGTTAATAAAGCGATAGGTTAAGAAAATTACTTTGTAGTATAGTTATAAGTGAAAAATTAATTTACTTTGCTATTGCCATTTGAAATGAATACTTCTCTTTTAATTGCTGATACACATTATTAATAAAACATATTTTTCTTTTAAGAAACTATACATCGAAACTTTCTCTCAGACATTAAGTGAAAATACATTAAGTGGCATTAACTGAAATAAAATCGTTATAATAAATTTAACTATTAAAATGATTTTATATTCTAATAATTATTTTTATATATAATGCTACAGGAAAAATTACATTTTAATGACATCTATATATTTTCCTATTTTTCTTTCTTTGCAAATTTAGAAAAGCAAAATATTTAAATTAAAAATAAGTATAGTTGTCAATATGTGAAAATCTGAAATAATACATGCTTCAAAAAATTTATTTTTCATTAGCAAGATGTATCATTTAATAGTCGTTTTTCTTGTTTGTAAAACTTTGTGATAAATCTGAAAAAAGTAAAAAAAAAAAAAAAAAAAAAAATGTTTATTTTTTAGCTTGAAATAACTAAAAATATAAATATTCAAATATAAACATTTTATTTACATATATGCATATGTATAATGTAAATCAGAATATTATATTGGGGAAAGAAAATAATTTTTTTTTATCACATCAATTAAAAATAAATAAATAATTCTTTGCCGTTGTATTTTTTTTTTTTTTTTTTTTTTTTTTTAGGTGTGTATGAGAATTTAATTACAAAGTACAGATTTTTTTTTTTTTTTATGTATGCAAGAATTCTTAAGTACAAATTACAGATATTCTTTTGGAACATGCGCAGTAAATATATATATGTATATATAAATGTTCATATATCAGCGAATATCAAACATGTGAATTTTATGTTTCATAGCAATGTATCTGTAATGTTTTGTCAAGTTTTCAGCATCTTTTCTAAAATTTTGTTTAAATTCCTTCTTGTTATTATTTTTTTCGGTAAGTTTTTCTGTTTAGAATTTTTAAAACGTTAATTATAAATTAACCTGCATAAAAAAATTGTGCGATTCCACACAAAAATTACATGCAAATATTGAACATAATAAGTACAACAATGTATTAAAATTACAAGACATTTGTAACTTTTTTATGATACAGGGTTATCCAAAGTGTTTGTGATTTTTTCCAATTTATATTTAATCCCCTAATTATATTCCCATGTGAGTATAAATATTCTTTAGATGTCTGTAGTTCAAAGCCATTACGTCCAGTATATTTTTTAGAAAATCGGAAAAAAATGTCAAAAATAAATTAATAAATAAATAAATCTAATAATTTGATCACTCACAGTGTTTTTTTCTAATTATTCTCTCTTGGGGAGAGAAAAAAAAAAGAAAAGAAAAGTTTTTTACAAGACTTCAATAAACAAGGAATAATTAAATAGATAGGATTCCTGTCAGTGTAACGACAATTATCTAAATTCGGAATAATTGGTATCAATTTTGCGATTAGGAATAACAAATGTGTCATCTAGAAAATTTGTCATTAAAATATTAGGTCTACCGGAAAGTTCTGTTCTTTTGAATTAATAAAATGAAAATTTTTATTTAACAATTATCATCTTGAGAGTTACACAAGAATACCTTAAATATTATCCAAGATAACTTTCCGATGTACGTATTTTAATTAAAAAGTACAAAAGTTTCCGGTAGGCCTAACATATCTAATATTCACATTGGAAAAACAAAACGTGAATTGCTCCTAGCAGAATCATGTTTTCATAGAGAACCAAACATCATTTCCCTATTCTTACCTTTATAATTTTGATGGTACACCTACACTGCAGTTCCCCTGGTGTTCTCCCCAGGACACCCTTGAGATATCTTGAGAAATAAAGAACACATTCCCTAGAGATATCACAAAGATGTACTGGGGTGCATTGTTAGGTCATCTGTGCGAAAATACTTTATTTTTTTTTATGACTTCGTAATAAAAAGAATAAATAAATAAATAAATAAAATATTTTGTGATTTCTACAATTAAATATAAGACAGGGATCGGCGCAATCACTTTTTTCAATAACACTATTTTTATAAAGTAATATCTGTAATATTCAATCAAAGATAACTGCTGTTACAAAAATAGAAACAAACTGCATTCTTTTTTTTTTAATTATTTTTTTTTTTAATAGAAAAAAATTAAATTAAACATAGCACTTAAAAAAAAAAGTATGTCAACCCCCCCCCCCCCCCAAAAAAAAAAAAAATAAATAAATAAAAAACATTGAACAATTAATTATAGAAAGGATACAGCAACTATACAAAAAGTTGAACCAAAAATCGGAAGAAGTATTAAAAATTTATTATAATTGATTCAGAATTTAAATCTGTATCAACAAACATGAAGTAAAACTTAATTTTAATAATGTTAACGTATTTTTAGCATTAATTTGTCTAAAATTTGTTATATTTGAACCACACCACCTGGCATTTTGGATCATCTAATTTACTTGTCTGGCAAGAACTCTACCAATGTAAAAAATTCTTGCATAATGGTATACATCTAAAAAACTGATTTCTGATATTTGGATAGCTGCAGTTGGATATATATTTATAACAGACAAATCATAAACAGAGTGTAATATAATTGTGTTAACAAATTATAAGCAGGTAGCTCAGAAAGTGAGACTTTATAATACTAAAAGTATTTCCTGAATAGAAAAATAAGTTTTCGGAAAGCTTATGAAAAGCATCAAAAAACAAGCACATTCAAATAATAATAATAATTATTATTATTATTTTATTTATTTATTTATTTATTTTATTTTATTTATTTATTTATTTGTCAAACAAACATTAAGTTACAAATACAATAAGAAAATAAATACTATAAAAAATTTATTTTTCAAAATGGTATTAAATTTTGAAGATATTTTAATCAGAGCAGGGGTCAGAATATGTCCATACGCCCGAACAATGTTCGGGGGAAATTTAAACTGACTGGGGAAATTTTGAATATTTTTTAAAGAGAAAATAAAAATGTAAGTCAAAGATAACAATTTGCTACTTTAAACTTCTTATAATATACAGTAACAGCGATATTTTTTTGTTACACTGTATACTTATTCTCTTAAAGATATATTACATAGAACAAGTGACTTTGTATAGCAAAGTAGATTTCTGCATTATTGAGGGAAATTTATACTGTGTTTGGGGGAAATTTCCGAGATCTGAACATTTTCTGCACCCCTGAATCAGAGTACCTCAAATTTGTCGAACCAAGCTAAAATGTTTTTTTAATCTTTAAGCCATAATACAAAATCAACAGGTTTAACTCTCTATTGAGTAAGGAAAAGTAGAAAATACTACATTCCAAAAATAGTTTAAATTTAGTCCATGTCTCCAGTTATACTTTTTCTGAAACTTTATTTCAGGCTTAACATGGCTTTAACGAAAAAGAGAGAGAGGGGGAGGGAAAGATGAAAAAGAAATAAACCGATCTTTTTATCTGTAAGTTTTTACAGCAGTGTTGTGAAATTTATAGCGCTGATAAGAACACCATCCTGTAAAATTTGCAACAAAATGTAGTGAATTTTACAGAATTGTAAAAAATGAGAGTTTGTAGCTCAGCAAATGCTCAGAATCTGAAGCAGCAACTGAATTAAGATGACATGGCACCTTTGACGGCATTATTGAATGCAGCACTCGTGCCTACTTTGTTCGCCTGACAAAGGATCGTGAGTTCTTTCGACCCGAGAAATTGTTGCGAGTTTATTGCATTTTATGGTGTTTATCCAAAGTTCTGTAATTATTATTGAAGTAAGTTTCATATAATAGCCTATATTTCCACTTAATATTATAAACTGGACTATAAGGTTTCTCTATTAAAATATATATTCCGGTATCAATTCTTGTGGGTTTTAATACTTTTTTTTTTTTCAGCATTGAAATCTATAAATTATGTTTTCTCAGTCTGCTTTTTTTCATGAATTAATGATTATCTTCATGAATTCATGAATTATCTTCAAACAGCTAAAACTTTTAGAGATATTTAGGAAAGAACTGACAACTTTTTTGCATGTTTAAGGGAAACAATTTAAAAAGAATTACGTATGGGTTTTGAAATTTATTCATTAGTTAAAAATAAATAAATAAATAAATAAAAGTTAAAACGTGCTTGGTAAAATTTGGGAAGAAAGGAAAAAAAAAAGGTGATTTTTCTTAATTTTTCTTTTAAAGTTACTGCAAAATCGATCCCCAATTCTTTTAAGTTCTATTAAACATCCATACCCATTAAGTATATTCTTAAATATCTTTGGAAGTCTTAGATTTTGAAGATCATAAATTCATGAAAAAATCTAAACTGAGAAAACGCTATTTAAAAATTTCAAATCTGTAAAAACAGTCTATCAAAAACCTTGAGAATTGTTGCCTGACTACATATTTTATTGAACAAACGAAATTTATAAATATTAAATGTAAATACAAACTTTTAAATAAAGTATACTATTAATAACAGCATCTTATGAAGTTTACAGCAAAGTGCAGTAAATTTCACATCACTATTAAAAACACCAACTTTTAAAATTAACAGCAAATTGCAGTAAATTACACAGCACCGTTAAAAACAGCAACTTGTGAATTTTACAGCAAAGTGCAGTTAATTTTACAGCATCAAAAAAGACAGCAATTTGTGAATTTTACAGCAAAGTGCAGTTAATTTTACAGCACCAAAAAAGACAGCAATTTATGAATTTTACAGCAAAGTGCAGTTAATTTTACAGCACCATAAAAGACAGCAACTTGTAAATTTTACAGCAACTGTGCTGGCAGCCGCGGTGCCAGCAACTTTTGTTGTAAAATACTGAAATTTTTTTTTACAGTGTAACTTACAAACTCATATTTTCTTAACATTTCAACAATGTGTTTTTTTAATTTAATTTCCTCTTTTATAATATTGTGAGTGCCATATTTGTTTCAAATATATTATTCATACAGCATCCAAACTATATCGTACGTGTTAATTTTCAAAGACATTTTCTTTAATTAAAAAAAAATAATAATAATATTCTAAATTGTAAAATTCGTTTTAAACGTTAACTAAAAGTAAAAGCAAATATTTACAACTTGCAAAATACAGTAGATGTGTCAATTACTAAATGAAAATTGTCTATTTGACTGCAAGTTAAATATTTGCAACTCGCAAGGAAAAAAAAGATTTTTCAAAGCTAAAATGAAATACTTTTAATAAAAGGACACATGCATACTGTATATACTATACAAGCTTGTATGAGAAACAGGTAACTCTTTCATCGATATTTTTCAAGCTATATTTACTATAACGCTATTCAGAAAGATTTGTTTTGCAAGAAATTCTTAGACGCCTTCAAATTACTTGCATTTGGCGGGAAAGAAAACTTGCTCGCGAAATCGCATGCACTTTTTGCCTTTTGCCGCCAAATATTCTATACTATATTATTTTTTTACAGACTATCTATCGGGATTCCGCCGATAAGTTTGACTGATTTTGTATCACCTATATAAGTACAGTCTGTCAAAAAATTAAATGAACACTAAACCTTTCTCAGAATTCATAAAGAATACTTCTAATTTTTTAACAGACAAAAAAGGAAACATTAAAAATATTATTTTTACGTTAAAATCAAGGATATTGTTTTTCTAAATTGTAAACATTTTGCAAATCTGAGACTATGTTTCAATGATAACTATTTTTTATGTCAGAAAAGAAATAGCGAAATTTCAAATTTCAAATTTTTAAGCTTTTTAAAGATTATAAAAGATTCGGTCCAAGATGTAGATGTTTTCATTTTTAAAGATTAATCAATAATGAATTACTAATTAATTAGTGATTAATTAATAATTAATAATTAATTAATTTTCAAAAAATGGTGTGTGTGGAACTTTTTTTTCTATAATTATATAATATATCTAAAAAAATTTCTATTAATAATTTTTATCAATGTTAATTCATTATCTTCAAGTTTATATAATTCACTCATCCAAGTAATTTCATCATGATTTAATATAAAACCTTCATTTTGACAGTATCTATCAG